>JAYMSP010002124.1:0-26137 GCA_036897095.1 Plantago elongata
CCATCGATGTGATCAAGAACACGATAGGCAACCGCATGAAACTTAAAGAGTTTGATCCAGGAAGAGTAGGTTACATAGATGCCATCGAGCATGCGAATTTTGGATTGGATATTGGCGACCGAATACGTTGGGTGGAGTGCCAGCGATGGTGTCTGGGCGGAGGGGGACTGTGTGTCCGGTGTGGTCTTGGTGACCGGTTGCACGAAGAAGAAGAAGAAAAAATGGGAAAAGGAAAAAGAAGATGGCGTATTTCAGAACCGATGCTCGGCAACCGCATGAAACTTAAAGAGTTTGATCCAGGAAGAGTAGGTTACAGAGGTGCCATCGAGCGTGCGAATTTTGGATTGGATATTGGCGACCGAATACGCTTGGTGGAGGGCCAGCGATGGTGTCTGGGCGGAGGGGGACTGTGTGTCCGGTGTGGTCATGGTGACCGGTTGCACGAAGAAGAAAAAAAGGGAAAAGGGAAAAGAAGATGGTGTATTTCAGAACCGAGGCTCTGATGCCATAAAAGTGTTAATGGTTTAGAAGTGTTAATGGTTTAGAATCCTTGATGATTTCTATTGATGTGCCAGACCCTTTATATAGGGAGAATACAATGGGTTAAATAAGGAAACGTAATCTATTTCTAAAATAAGTCATAGTATTCTGCTGTAATATAAGGCATAATATTCTGCTCTAATATTCTGTGGCTAAGAGTAATGACTCATGACATATTGGTGTTAAAATGAATTTTTCGCATATAATAAATGAATAGCTATCTCTAATAAACCAAAAACTAAATGTTTTACCTCAACCCCCATTTGAAGATCATTTTTCTCCAAATAGAGGTCCACAGATTTCATGGCATTCGTTATGCCTCCAGCAATCGATATGTGATTATCTTTTATCATGACCATATCAAATAAACCCATTCTGTGATTCTGACCCCCGCCTATTAAAACCTACAAAAGTATTTCATTCAAAATATAAGATGAAAATGGAAGCATAAATTTAATATTAAAAGAAACAGTTGAGATAGTGATCTACACCGCCCACTTATCCACCAAACGCAAGCCAGGAGCAGTTTTCCTTGTTTCCAAAATGCATGCAGGATAAGCAGCAACTGCCATGGCCTTCAACAACATTAAAAATGACATTTTCAGCAACATATAAAGGTCATGTTTTTAAACTCCCCTTTGAGAAGTAAATTCAAGTGAAATGGCAACTAATGTATTTTTACAAACAGTTTCGATAAACCATCTACAGGGATCAACATCACAAATTTAGTTGCAAACATTGTGTGTTTAATATACCTGTGTTACCCACACCTGCATTACTAAACATGTACGGGGCTGTTTGGATAAGCATTAAGAGCTCATTTTAACCTCGTCTCTCCTTTTGTTGTGTTTGGCTTGGCATTTTAACTGTGTAACATTTTATTTGCCAAACACAATTAAAATCTACCATTCTACCTCCACCTACTCTTTTTTTCTCTTACTTTACTTTTTCATTTACTATAACAACATTAACCCAAAAAATAACCTTAAAGCAATCAAATAATTTTAAAAACTCTTACAAACATCGCTTCACTCATACGCATCCTATAAGACCTATAAAGTTTACCTCTATCTCAAACACATTTTTTTCAAAACCCAACTAAAATTCAGAAACAACACAGTTAAAATCCGATCAATTTTAATCGCACGCCAAACAATCATGTAAAGCTTGTAGTTAAGCATATGAATAACGTTTGTAGTTAAACATGTAAAGTTGATCTCAAGAGACGGGCTCTTACAAAATCTGCTCAATGCCTTTTCATCAACAGAAATAGTTTTCCCACAGTGAACTTCAATTTCTTGATATTACCATGTGCACTCCCAGGTGAGTAAATTATAAAGACTTAAGGTAACAAGTCATTATATTACACATAGACATGCACACAAGCACAATTCACAAATATGAATATCAAGAGCATGAGTTGGATACGGAGTATCATGACTAAATACGTGAATAAAGTAATGATAAATAAAGTAGCATAAAGCATACCTTAGTTAGAGTTGCTACCCCACTCATCCTCTGCATAAAGTTAAGAACGACCCTTTCAGCCACAACAATACTGTGAGCTCGTCCTGCACGTATAAATTAGAGTCGAATGGAACAATCTTAAAATCAAATCTCAAAACATTATTGAGATTGTTTCATACCATGTACTTTGCCGAATTGTAGACCTTTATGTACACTATCACCATCTTGTATATACCACTCGACCTGGTAAAAGTAGAAATCAATTAGTAAACTACACTTTCCTTTCGTTCACAATCAACAATGAAGTTCCCAGTGTGTAGGTACTACCTTAAGTGAAGGATCAACCTCACTGAATACCATTTCTGCTAGAGCAATGCCAGCAACGATCCCATCTTCCTTTGCCAAGAAATAGGCTTCCACTTCCATTTCAACCGGAATTGTTGCCTTACAAGTTACATCCCCTGCATCTCAACTCATTTATAGACCATCAATATATGAAAAACATAACAGTGGCAGCTCACAAGACATGATATAAAAGCTACCACTTCAAGTCGAGATGAAGCAGACCATTAGCATTTTCAAATCCACTTAATATATAAAAGCAAATAGCAATAATTATAGCTATATTTTCCAATCAAGCTTCTCAAAAACGCTGCTTTTAAACTCTATGCAAGACTTGATACTATGAGCCAGTTTGCAAAAACTTGAGATTATTTTGAAGTGAAGATGCTTGTTTGGGAAAGATGTTTGAAACCTCGTACACTATATTTGTAGCAAAATCACCAGAAATGGCACACTTAATTCCAACAATCTCTAGCTTATAATAAAAGGTACGTAGTTCTGGAAGCACCCATTTAAGTGATCATTATAAAATCAATTAGAGTCTGTACAGTTCAGCAAATTTTACAAATACTCACCATTTCACTCGAAAGCCATTTATACCTGATTCTGCTCCATTTAACCACTTAACAATAATTTGAAGATTATTCAGCAATCAGCAGGCACTAAATGAAGCAGAATCACGCAGAATCACGTAAACAAAGTTTCTAAGTGAATCTGGTCGTTTATTGTCAAATGGTACGAAAACAACTAAACCACACAGAATCAGTTGACTGTTGTAAGGATCATCACCCACAAGTCAACAACATAGGCAATTCTTTAAAATGATTGTAGGAGAGTTCACATTAAATTCTTAGAAGCTATAATCCGTTTTTCGGAACCTAAATTTCTTCGATATGCTATACCGTAATCAGTCTCCATAATTTGGAATTAACATACAATGTGAGGCTGTTTACCTGGTTAAAAACACCTCCTAAAAACATCTATCTTAACGTCGTTTTCATAATTCTAATCGCTTCCATTTTCTAGCAAGAACTTTCTTATTATAGAAACAGTATGAAGCGAATTCTCAGTCATTTAACCAAAGGGAGAAAAAGAGGACAAATTTAAGAAACTGCAAACAAGAAAAGAAAAGCTTTTTCGGAAAAGCAGAAAATGATTTGAGTTCCATGTAAAAATTGAGTCTTTGATACAGAAAAACAGAGTTGAGATAGAACCTCGATGACCAGCGTCTTCGGAAAGGGCGAGGTTTATGACGGCCTTCAAATCATAAGTGGGGTGAGCAGGAGGAGCGATTTTCACGTTTGTTGTTGTGGTTGTTGGTGAAGATGATACCATTCTCACAATGAATCTGCAAAGGAAACCAAATTTACAACAAGAATGATAAAGAACACACCCAGGAAAAGGAAGGAATTTGCAGAACCTTTTGGTAGTGGGTTTAAAAGCTGTGGGTGGGAAGGAGAGTGAGAGTGAAAGTGCTCCAGGCATGGGTTGGAAATTGGGATTCTGGGTTTTGCCCATCTTTCCGGATTCGATTCTATATACCAAAAATGGAATGTGGTACAGTAGGACCGGATACGATCCGATCCGATTCAATCTATTTGACCGGATGATTGAAATGTTTATCCAGACGGGATGACGGATATATTTGGATTGCATAACGGAAATATCCGTCCGAATATGAATAAATCTGTGAATATCCGTTATTCATGAAATTAAAAGAAAACTGTTTCAACACTTGCAATAAGTTAACACAATAGATCCATTTCTTCTTGGTATAGTTCATGTACAACTGTGTCAGGCTCATTACTTCCAAATTTCAACCCCAACAGTATATCCTCTCTACATGTTGTTCATCAACTTTCTTCCTCGTACCCACCATATCGGCCACCAAACTACGATGGAATCTCATCGGGCTTGTCTCCTCCATTATCGTAGACAATGAGTTGAACCCAAACGTGTGAGAAAGAGAAGAGAGACCAAACTTGAAATAGATTCTATTACGACTCATATTTTCACTTTGTCTCCCCAAAACGAGAGGAAATGCGTACCCTTTGAAATTATGCAATTTAAGAATAAGCCTCGAGACATATTGGGAGTTGACTTGGTCGTCATAGAGATATCATAGTTTTTAAAACATATAATTTGTCTTTCTGATCAACTTTGTTGATTTATGAATACAAACCTTCTTATCAAAGATAATAATAATAATAATCTTGTGAAAATATATCTAAACTTAATTTAAACACAAAAAAATCCGAAATACATGCATATGCATATTGCATAATATGAATATATGTGTCCCTAAAAGCATGTACTAGTTACTTGTTTTGCTTTACTGTAATTAATTGGACGGCCCGTTCCATGATTCCATCCTTAACAATGGTCACCTAAAAAAATTAGAGGAACCACTCTTGACTGGATCAGAGTGTTGTTGTTGTAGTATTGTGCTAGAAGTTTGTCAAAGTCGACGGTGTAGTCGTGATGTTAAAATTTTGTACCGCGTCCAGTTATGTTTATTAGATGTAGTGCTTCATTTCATACAGTTCACACAGGAACTTTCATCAAAAGCTAGGCTGGTTCATATCCTAATTAAATATCATGTACGAATATCCTTCAACCACACCAAACATGCATTCCCATTTTAACAATATTCATGGCCAATTGCATCTGGTCAAATGACTCTTCTTCAGAGATGAAATAACATAAAACTCGGTAAGTATATTATAAAACGTTTATTAAAATGGTGTAAAGTTAAGTTTAATTAATATTTAAAATTCATCTAAATTAGTTAATAAGTTGATTAAAAATAGTTCACTATTAATAATGTATATACTATTTTTAATATTACGTTAAATAATTATAGTGTATAAAAATTAAATGAGGTATTTTAGTGTATTAAAACTTATATTGTTTTATTTTGGTGTACTAAAATAATTTCCCACTCAATATATAATATATTTGATATCTTTAGACTTTGTGTTGAGCAAGTTCATAAATTAGTGATTGAACTACCTATATGATCAGGCTCGTCAATTATATGATGAATTCCAGTATTCTAGTTATACACCAATCAATAAGACACTTTATTTTTTAACATGCATGATTAGTTTATGATAAAAGTAGCAATTCTTTTTTTATTGAACAACCATTGATTATGTATTGCAGTTACCCAATAACATAAGGTATTAGCATGTGGGATGAGCTTTGATTATTTTTATTTGAGCTCCCGAGTCAATGATCCTTCAGATAAGGACAAAGCAAAATTTATAAGCAGATCACATTTATGGCTTTTAGCATATTTTAATGGGTAGAAAACACTGAAAGGGTTGATTAAACGATCCGATCACTAATTGGTCGAGTCTCGATTGGTACAAATATTTATAGGCACCCTTTTTGGGTGATTTCAAATCATCCATATTAAAATTACTTCAGAGTAAACACGTTTAACTTTAAACTAAGATTTCCTTAAAATTTAGATTCCCAAAAAAAATATGCACCTTATTGATATGAGTAACGTTTTTAATTCCTTCAAACTTTTTGAACTTGATTTGCTCTAGAGCAAGCACAATTAACTTTTAGAGTTCTTATAGATGGATCTCGAAAAGAAAAGTGTACTCTATTGGTATGAGTAACGATTTCAATCCCTATAAATTTTTTGAATTTGAATTGAAATTTTAGTACGATATAATCGCTAGTGAATACACATGAGACGGGCCGATTGTTTTCAAATAAAAACATTAAAATAAGGGTTCACTGTGTGGAGCGACCCTCCCTAAATTTTATTACAATTAAAAAGCCTATGTTAACACTATATTAATATATGGCTGTTGAGTTATATCATTACATTAACACATTATATATGATTCTAAGTTATAACACTGTATTAACGTATATTAAATTTTTTTTAGCAGTGTCAAAGGTAGGGGCGACCGTGTATATGATTTGTAACCGGGGATTCTAAATTTTAAAAATTGTTACTTATTAAAACAAATTAATTTTTTGGAGAGGGGGTACCCCATCCTGTCCCCAAATCCGCCCCGCCCCTGGTTAAGGAATTTTTTGTTATAATTTTCTCATATAATAACTAATAATAGTAATAATGAATATTTTATATCATTTTTTACATTTATACTTATATTTATATTATTTTATATGTACAACACCGGTTTTCATACAATATTAAACCAAATTTTTGTTGTCTTACCAAAGAACGTAGACCTTGCTTTTCTTGTTGGTGAAAAGTGGGCTTCTTCTATATTCTCATTATAGACATGAGTACCTGAGACGTGTGCTGCATATTTATTAATTAATTTATTGTTTATTTCTCATCTTCTTCTTCTTTGAAGTATGTTTTGCAGCGCGTGAAATCTTGTTTATAACTCATGTTCTTGAAATCTACTTATCATTTTATGCTAATCAAGTTTTAGGTCATGGAGAATAGAACGGGAGGCCAAGAGTTCTTCGACAACGATTTCGATTTCGATTTCGTGTTCAATGGAGAGGAGATGTATCCATTACAGCCCTTGTTCTCTTACCAAGATCATCATGATCATCAGTTATGTCCAACTACTGATCATCATCTGTCATTACCATCATCAAGCAATGGAAGTTATGATCAACAAGCTCAGACACCATCACAAGATCATGTTTTCAATTCATTGACTCCAGCTGCAAATTACAATTCAAATCCAAATCCAAATCTTGCTCCTAATTTCTCATCTGCTCCTCAGATCATAAACTTTTCAACTTCTACTACTCCAGATGAGTACTCTTTCGACAAGAACTTACGTCCTCCCACACGCACGTCAGTGGAAGCTGAGTGCCATCGGAAGGCTGAGAGCAAACGTCGTAGCGAGCAGGCACAACTCTTCGCCTCACTCTCTAAGGTTGTTCCAGGACTCAGAAAGGTAATATAGATCGAATAATTACTCTGTTTTTCCTGAACATTAGAAAAATTGTTGGAGTGATCCGATTTTCATATTAAACATCCAGGATTTTAAATGGTCAATATCATTTCTTGGAACAAAATGACACATGTTTTAACTTTGAAATTGTCAATTTGAAAGAGTCAATTTGACTGTTTGGAATATCAATTGTATTTTTTTTTTAACAAAAGTCATATAAACTTAATTCGTATTGAAATAACTTGGTTATTATTTTATGTCAAATAGATTAAATGGCATTTTGAAAGGGATTAGTTTTAAGTGTTACATTTGGAGTAGTAATAGTTTTTTTAATTATTATTTAATATGTATGTTATTTCTCTAAAAATTATGTTGACATTTTGTTTCCCCTCTCTTTACATAGCTAGGTCATTAGATTTGATGTTAAATTGTGTTGGAATTGGAGTTGGATTTTGGTAATAAAATGTGTTGGAAAGGTGACAAGTTGATTCCACGATAGCTAGCACATGTGATTTACTTATAATATTCTTGAAAGATAAATTATCATAATGTTTAATTAATTAATTATTGTTCTTTGATTTATATACAAGTTGCCAGACTACTCCCTATACATTATATTGATAAATACATTATATTGATAAGTTGTCCATCCATGATTGAGATAGTTGAACTATCAAAACACTCTAGAATATAGCCATTTTTAAAGATCAGGTAACAACCCTACCCTCCCGTGCTTCAAACCCTGATCATCTAGCTCATATTCATATAAACATAGAAGAAGTTTTACATTTATAGCTAGGTCATTTATGGACTACTAAAATTTGTCCAAAGTTGATAGAGTAATTAGTACTATTTTGTTTTGTTTGACTGAGGCGTAAATGAGCGAGAAAACTTAATCACGCTAAGTGTAGATCCCACCCCACCATTAAAGGAACTTGATGTTTTGCTTTGGTTGAATGGGGGATTCTTGCTGAGAAAAAGGATGGCCTTTTGCTGATGAAGGGTCGATGCAGCGAGACTCGTGCTTTGCAGCGAGTGTGCTAAACTTGCACTCATGTCCGTAAATTTGTTGGCATTTTTCTTCTCCTTTACTCCTTAATATTAGTAATTGGTCAATGGTTTTCTTTCTGAAGATGTATGTTTTCCAACTTAAATGTAACCAGTTGTATGGGTTAGCGCACTTTTATGGAAAATATTGGGAATTGCAATTGGAGTGCTCACACAACTAACCATATATATATATTCTACACTGTACTACTATTAATTACTACAACACATTTAGAGTTCTACTATAAACTACTCATATTGTAAGTGGAGTTATCCGACAAGGCTATTGTCGGTACACCACAATAGGCCGGGGGCATTGCCCCCCTTAGAGTTTGATTTTTATATTTATTTTTTAAGAAATATTTTAAAAATTTAGAATTTGATCCAACGAAGATATGTCATATATACACCTTCGCTTTCCGCTTTGAAATGTAAATTATGTGTCCACCCTTGATAATGGGATAATATTGCCTTAAGTTGTGATATCGACTCCACTCGATCATGCACCTTTGTGCACTAGCTTAGCAACTCTTCACCTATCATGCACTTTTTTCCTACTGAAACTCCAACATGGGTGTCCTGGGACTCTGCCATTTTAAACTTGGGGTTAAACTTTTATCCATAATTAACTCCACTTCTTTTTCTTTCCATACTGCTTGTCTGAGATGGAAGAAATAACATACAGATCTCAAGAAATTAAAACTTATACTCTAAACTTTCAATAAGACTGATTGATGGTATTTACCCCATAATTTAAATTCAGTTGTCTCAATTGTGTTTATGTTTGTAAAAGAACAACAAAAATCGCAACTCAAGTTGAGACAGCTCAATTTAAATTTTGACCCAAATAGTCTCTGAATCAATTTTTCTAGAAACATGTTCTTAGGTTTTGTATTGTTTTCACCTTAATTATAACATCTTTGTAAGTTTGAGATTTTACATTGATATAATTCTGATATGAAATTTAGAACACGAATGTATGTATACTTCTAACATTTCTACAAGTTCGATCTTTATAACATTCATTCTATCATGAGTTTAACTTTTGGTAGTTCATGCAGTTGGACAGAGCTTCAATACTTGAACATGCAACGAATTATCTGAAAGCCCTTCAAGAACGGGTCAGGATTCTCGAAGAAGAGTGCCAGACCAGCAACAGTTCCCTTCATGATCAAGAGCAACATAATGCTGATACAGTCAATATTGATGAGAAAGAATTTAGCATTCAAGAAACCATCACAGCAAAAATTTCGAACAGGAGTGTGCTAATCACAATTTGCTGCAAGAAGAATGAGAAGTTGCTACCCAGAATCCCATATGAGATTGAAAAGGCACACCTCAACGTTAAGGATATGAGAGTTATGCCCTTTGGGGATGCCTATTTTCATGTTACCATACTTGCCGAGGTAAGTAGATTTTCAAATCAGACACCTGATTGAGAGAATGAGAGTTAAAGAACATATTGAATTTAATCTTCTTATTATGATTAAGCGGTGAAATCAACTAGGTGAATATGGTTAATAATAGCATACTCTGCATATATCATCACAATTATCATAGAATTTATTCTATTTCTTCTCTAATAAGTGTACTTAATTGATTTGCAACATGTACAGATGGAAAATGAATTCTATGGGACAGTGGATGAAATCATTGAACACCTGAAGAATGTGCTGTTGAACTCACCTGATGAATTAATGCAAAGTGATCTTCTGGGAAAAGTGGCTGCTCTTCAAGATAAAATAGTTACTTCAACTCCCTTTGAAATTGAAAATTGTTAAAATTAATCTTAGATAATGACATAAAGTGCATGATTATGTATGTTATATGAGTTGGGGGATGCTCCGTATTAATTTCATCTTCTCATTTAATATTTTAAGAAGTAAATTCATCATCATCTAATGAATATTTAGATTCCACTCGATAATGCAGCAAGTCAGATTCAGAAATAGAAGTTTCACACTGTTAGTAATAGTGTGTCAATTAATTCCCACTGCATTTTGCATTATGTAAACTAAAACAAACAACATGAAAAGAAAGTTACTGCAAGGATGTTATGCATACAACCTAGGCCGGATGACCTTCTCCCATATAAAGTCTTTTTAAAGAATGGTGACCTAACTTAATATAATAGTAAAGTATACTTAAATTGATGACGGGTGTTCCAGCCGATAATAATTTCGACTTGTTCAAATTTGACTATTATTTTTCCACGTGTAGAGATGACTAATCGTAACCTGCTCGTGAGGGGAGTGTTAGAATATCCCACATTACTTGTGAAAAAATCATGTCAATATATAAATTGGGTAACATTATCACCTTAATAATACTTTTTAAGGGGAAGATGACTCGACAATGAAGTGTAATTCATTTGGTAAGACGTTTTACCCATCTGATAGATCAGGGGTTCGAGTCGTCTTTATCGTTTAAAAAAAAAGGACGATGATCCAATTTAATAAATTTGGCCTCTTCATGTATTGCTCTAGTTGTTGATAGTGAGGCAAATTGTTGATAGTGAGGCAAATTGTCCCCCAATTGATCGACCACGTTCTTGCAACCCTCTTTAATAACAACCTTAGTCACAATACTCATTCATGTTTTATGTGGATCTTATTGTTTGATCGATATTTTCTTTTAATTTAGAGTTACTAGACATGTTTAAGGTTCTTAAAATTTTATGGGGGTACAATTGTAAATTAAATCTTCTTGAAGGTTTTTATTTTTTAAATGTAACTGCCATTATTACAATAGAGTATTGTTATTTTCTCCAATTTTAGGTGCATCATAATACATATAAACATTCTCATTCAGATTTTCACCCATGATTCAAGAGATAAGTATGAAAAGAGGAAAGGAATTGAGAGGGAGTGAGGAAGCAACAGGGCCATGGCATGTGATAAGCCGTGTCGCTGCGACCACGTGGGTCCTTGATGGACAGCTTGGCAGCAATCAAAATTAGGCCTCTTTTCTGTTTCCATTCCTGGCTTAATAAATCCAACACCAAAATATCTACAACTACTACGGGACACCCAATATCGTCATCAACCAAAAGGAAAAGAAGAAAAGATGCCCTACAACACATCCATGTCAATCTACCCATACCCCCCAAATTCACACATTTTACACCTTTACATCACGAAAATTCATCAATCACTAAAAAATAAATTTACCCTACTTCAATGATTATTAATTTATCTCATAATAATACCCGAGAAATGCAAAGTGCAAATAATTTTTATTTCCTTCATATACAAATTATATTTTATTTAAATTAACATTCTCTTCATTTCTAATTTAACTTTTAAAAATGAGTATGTAAGTAGATAAAGTAAGGAATTAATAAGTAAAGTAGGAGAGTTAAAATATAACGTCCATAATTTCAAGTGAAGTCCGAAAAATTTAAAGAGATTGAGAATGCTAATCATGTTAATAAGATGCATATTTATTTTCAGGATCCACCAAGAAGAACTCCAAAGTTAATCATGTCTGCTTCAAAGTAATTGTATGATGGATGAACAACTGAAATGTTTTCCATTTTACGCACGAATGAAGATAAAGTATGTGGGAAAGTACTTGTATTGGTACAGTGAGGATCAGTATATTACTATAAATCTTACTTATGAATAACTGTGCCAGTAAAAATGGTCGATGCTCGATTGATTAGTAGTTGGGTCGTTTTAATATACTAGATTAAAATGATCAAGTGAGAATATTCAATTTGAGAAATGAAGAGGTTTTAAATTGGACTTACAAATTGGAAATGAAGTTGCGTTTACGAGGTTTAAAATTAATAAATGGTTTACCTTAGTGCACAATTCCGACATCTTGGCTTTATCTTGGCTATCTATATTTAGTAAACTTAGATGGCAATGTGTTGTACTGTAGACCACAAGACCTAATATATTGTGCAGTTAAATGACTAGAATTAGTAATCGATTATATGGGATGGAAACATGGTGAAATATATATATGTGTGTGTGGGGGGAGTACTGGTACATTCGAGTTGAATCATGTAGCCTACAAGAGAAGGTTCTTATGTTTAACTAAATTTTTTCACAACCAACTAATACTCAAACACTCTTTTCTTCAACTGAAAACGTTTAATTTAATTCAGTTCAGCACTATTTAATTATATTCTATATTATATTTTACTTTAATTCAATGCAATCTAATTTAATAAATTTTAATAATTAAAAATAATAGAACCATACTTACTAAGTATGAATTAACTAGATAACAAAGGAGTTTATACTCTATCATTTATGTATATTCACATTTTAAATTATAGTAACAAAATATTAAACAAACCAAACAACATAAAAAAATCTATCGTTTCATATCAAAATATTAGACAAACCAAACAACATAAAAAAATCTATCATTTCATATCATTCTTATACACGCCAATTATTTCTTACATACCCTGTAAAATTAAACTTTATACCAAACACAAGGTCTCGATAATTCATCTTCAACTTAATTACTATTAATATATATATTTTTAATTCACTTTTTAACTATGCTCCAACACGTGTGCTCTTAAATTTGGGCTCTGTTCTATTCAATTTAAATTTGCTAAACTGAACTGAATTGTAGTATAAATTACATAACTAAGTAGAGTTGAACTAAATTGAATGGAACTGAACTCACTGAACGAGTACTGAATGGAATTAAAGCATAGTACTGTGCAAATTATAACCAAGTCTATGTTATCTTCAACTTAAAATCACTTGAGTTCAGTTTTATTCAGTTCAGCTTGGCGCAATTATAATTTATACTCTACTTCAGTTCAGTTCAGTCCAGTTAAATTCAGTTCAGTAAATTTTAGTTGAAGAGAACAAAGTCTAAATTTAATAAACTAGATTAAACTGAAGTGTTGTATAAAATATAATTAAATAAAATTAAAATCGAATTAAACGAGCTTCGAGTTGAAGAGAATAAAATCTGACTTCTAGTTGAAGAGAATAAAAAATCTCAACTAAATTTTTAATTAAAAATAATAGATCCCTAATCATGTCACAAAAGTTGACAATAATATGAAATCCACCTGATTCTTTTAACCAATAAATGAAATCTACCTGATTTTAAACAATAATAAAAATTGTGCTAGTGGATAGAATTTGAAATGATTTAATGTGTACAACAAAGTAGGCTGCAAAAGGGTGGATTTGAGACTTGTACCTTTGCCCAGCAAAAATATCTAAATGGGTAAAATATCTAAATTAGATAGTTTACAGAAACTGCCGAGGTTTCCTCTACGTCTCCTGCTCGTGGTGCAGCAAATCCTGTCCACGTTGCACTCAACTACAGGTCGGTAGACGGTCAACCTGCCATGTCACAATTATGTGCGGGTATGGTTTTTCCCATTTCTCTCACTTAAAGAGGGTATAACCAAGCGGTGCACGAGACCCGAGAGATAGATAGTTAGAGAGTGTTTGTTGATCATCATCACCACCATCTCAGTATAAATAGAATACTGCGTCACTCAATTTCAATTTTTACTCTCTTCCAAACAGGTCAAAACCCAAAACCCATACAACAAACAAACAAACGAGAACAACCTGTACTACACTCCACTCCAATTCCGCTGCTTATCGGTGCAAAAGAAATGGTCAGAATCTGTTGATATCCGTTCGAATCTGAGTTTATCGTTTCAAATTCGATTCAATTACATGGAGGAGGAGAAACAGGGAGGAGGAATTAGGAAGAGGTCTAGGAGTGGAAATCTGGAAGGGGAGTGCTCCTCTAGCATTACTGAGGAGGAGGATGGTGATGATGAGGATCCGCTCTCACTGTTTGGTTCAGGAATCATGATGATGATACTCGCTAAACTCGACGCACGCAGCGTGGCACAAGCTCGTTTCGTCTCACGGGGATGGCTCTCGGTTGCTTCCTGTGACAAAATTTGGGCACCTAAGGTTACTATTCTCTCTGCTCCTAATCGGTTACTCTTCTTCTTCAATTATTCGTACTTCTGTTGTTTATTTTTCCAGTTTTCGTCTGTAATGCCAACAGCTGCTACTCTATTGTTGCCCTTTGTGCAATTAATCAGCGTAATTCATTCAATGTTACATACCTACTAGACTAGAGTAATTCAAATTTCTAGGTCTCATAGTAAAGTGTGCCTGAATCCTGACAATATTGGGGTAAATATTCGTTTCCACAGTTTCGATTTTACAGTAACTTGCATTTTGATCTCAAGGTGATATAATTCCAGGTTGTCTTTAGTTATTACTACTTTTTAAGCTATTGGATTAAAAGGACAGATAGTAGGGTCAGTTTGGAAGGGGGAACTTTATAGACTACACTATTGTGGGTGGATAACTCATCAGCAGCGGGCCGAATGAAGCTGGTGCTGTTAAGAAACTAAGACATGTATTTATAAACGAAATTCACCTGTACTATTTGCTTTCAGGAATAGTGAGAGTCTTTTAGTGTTCAGGAGGGCTTGTCATGTGGATTTACAACGCGGATGGAAACCGTGGTAAATAACATTGTAAAAATGGCATGCAGGTAAGACATTATGCCAAGGTTTATTTAGCTTGCTTGATACTCTACTCAGAAAATGAGTTCAAAGGCCTAGATTGCTTAATTTAGATAGGCATTCTAATTATTTTTTACCAACCAATTTGGATAGTGTTGTGATACTTCCGTTATGGAGAAGTTAAGATATATATGTTGTAATAAGCTTTGCCAGATCTCGCTCTTCATTCATTTGATTACTGGAATATCTAGCCTTCACCTTATGTTAATTTTCCCAGTGCATGTGTATGAGTCTTGTTTACCCAGCTTGATGCTAGCAATTTGTTTGTTTATTTTCTCTCTCTCTCTCAATTTTTTTTATATAGTAGCGAAAAACACGATTACTCTGAAACTAGTGACTGTTCCAGGGTGAATAGTGAGTAGGGACTAGAAAGAAAGGATGAACACCAATGTGTGGGGTGGGAAATGTGTAGAACTCTTAGATTTGAGTGCAATGTTGAGAGTTTGAAGTTCTTCCCATTGTTTTTGAATAATGTACCTGGAACTGCCACATACCAAGTTTAAGACTATGAACAGTTGTGAGATTTAATAGCACATACACCAGGCTTTATCTTGACTCTGGGTCACTGATCATCATCATCTGGTTTTTATGTGTGAGTGTGTGTTGGAGGTGGTGGATAGAAGAGATACTGAGCTGTTTTATGGGCTTGGCATCTGATGGGTGCTGAGGAATCTACTTGCATTTGGGATTTAGTAGAGGTTCTGCTGTTGGTAGAAACTATTTTCTAATATATTCATTTAGCATCTTAATTTTTTTGCCTGTGGATGGTGAATAGTAGGATAGTTCATAGGCTGACCAGCTTAGTAATTTGAAATTTGGAGTCCATATCCAAGTGTGCTGTCTGTGTGTCAATGTGCAATTTATTGGATACATGCTCTTAGTCTTAAATATGTTTTTTCTTTTCGTTTGTCTATTTGTTTATATCAAGGTCACTTTTGGAGATACAGCTTGTCACTTGATATAAGAGGCTGTTGTTGATATTGCCTGTCCCTGATCTTGGGTTCCAGTGTGCTGCTTTATATAAGAGCAAGAAACAAGACCGACTCCTTGAATCCGGGTACCAGAAAAAACCTAAATTATGATAAAGTGGTCTATGTAAGTTTGTGGACTGGTGACTTGCTTTTTTTTTGTTGTTGTTGTGTTGGTCATGCGAAGTCTAGGAAACTAAATGACCATGAGGTCGATCCGTCCGGTATGGTGTTTAAGGGACTTGTCGACTTGCTATATGCGTATAATTTTCTGGGCAATTATATCATGAACGACAATTTATTCATAATGTTTGGAAACTGACTCAACTCTTCAAAGTCTCATATTTTGGAAGGCAGAACAGTTTTCATAAGTAAAGGGTGTGCTGTAGAGGTTAGATGTTAAGTTTAGTCCTTGAGATGTCATGTCCTTTGTAGGTCTATGGAACCATGTGCAAGAACTGATAGAATTGAATGGTGTTGAAGGACGAACATGGTCCATATCCAAACTTGTGATAATTTTAGCTGAAGGAGCTTTTAGCTAATAAACACTAGATGCATAAAGACAATCATAGTGGAATTATTGGGAGAAGGATGTTGAAGTACCCAATTCTTTTTATTTTTCTGGTGTCACTGGGTTCCCTAAGAAGTCTTTTAAGTTTTTCATATCTGCATTGCCTATGGGCAAGTAAAAGTACCTGAATGGGTGGAAATATGACAGATCATATTGCTTTGTGTTCTTTATTTATATCAATTGGGTTGATACCATTGTCAGCAATCGTGACTTAAGGATTTTGTGGGATTTTGATTGGTGAGGTGATTTACTTGTCAGGAAAAAAAGACTAGTTGCAGTTATACTGGAAAGATGGAAGAACTATGATATCGTCAATGGTAAGATCTTAAAATGCATTTATTGAGCAAGAATTCATACTATAATGTTATGTGAGTTTTTGAGGTGAAGGGGGTAGGTCTCGCTGGCATTTATTAAATTAAAAATAAGCATTCTGCTACAAGGGGATAATACGGTAAGGACTAAGGAGTTTGTGCATGGCATAGCCTTCCATCTTTCCTAGGTCTGGAGGTGTAGATGAGAGGTGCATTCTTGTAAGTTACATAATGAAAGCAGATCTAGCTCTGTATTTCAATGTAGAAAGGTGGTGAATGTGAGTTCGGGTCGTTCAAGTGGCTTTGATGTTTTTCTAGTTGGTTTTTGGCGAGGGGTCGTCGTGCATTTAATCCTGGTAGACTAACCAAGCCCATAGTTGGCTTTATTATGGTTAATTTCTGTGGGCTCGTAGTGTGGTTCAAGAGCGTAAAGAGTTCATGAAAAACCTAGTTATAGAAACTGGATCAGTAAACGTCTGTGTTGTGGGTTTCATTCATTGTGATTCTTCTAAGTTGTATTGCTGAAGGTACTTGTTGGAACGTTGGCCTGTAAGCTTTGTGGTTTCTATACGTTCTAGTAAGTAGTCGGTAATTTGGGGTTATGCAGTTCCCTTTAATTTCCGGTACTCCCTGAGCAATTTCCTCAGTTGAGGTTCTGTTTAGTACATAAGTAATGGATTTTTTCGGGTGTCATGGAGTTTCATTTCAATGATGATACTCCTTGAGCCTACTTCCTTAGTTGAGTTTCTGTCCAGAATATAAACGTCCTTATAGCAAGTAGGACAAAATGGTGAGATCTGCATTAAAACAAAATGCAAGGTGGTATGCCAGAACCTTTTGTTTGTTCTTGTTGAGATCTCACTTTTGGCTTTTATCTGCCCATACAACTCTTGACACTTAGTGCCTTTGTTGCTCGCTCTTTACTATTATCCAATGATAACCACATTATCTACTCACTTTTTAGTTAAGAAACCACAATTCGTAAGTTTTGCTACTTTTCTCTTACCTGACTCATAACATTCTTGCCCAGAAGAAATAAGATGTTTTAGGTGAGACAACGGGAGTATGGGTAGGTTATACGACCTATAAGTGGGTTAGTTTTAGGTAAGCAAGGAAGCGTACTTGAGCAAGATAAATGGAGTATACTCGATTAAAAAATATTGAACACACTCAAAATTGTGCCATGAGCTGTATATATTATTTCTACTTGATCTTATACTTGAAAACTAGAAACTGCTTCTATTTGAATGCCCTAGTTTTAAAAACTTGGGTTGTCTAGAACAGAATCTGAGTGCATGTAAGTTGTTATGATATACGAACTCTTGTATGTGAATTGGGTGTCTAGAAAAACATAGGTAAAGTCCTTTCCTTTTTGTCGTTTTGTTTTTTGATTTTTTTTACCTCTTATGTTCATTTCATTAGATTTTTTCTTCTTTCAAATTGCAGTATAGAACACATTTTTGCATGACGTTTGCATTCTCAGGTTTAATAAACTCCTATAAAATATAAAACACATGTCGCATATCTGCTCTCTAAAATGTTATCTTCAAGATCGTTATTGTCATTCGTGAGTTCGAAGGTAAGGCATTTTGCACCTTGTAGGATACCATACTTACATTAATATCTCTGACCCGAAGGAGACAAAACCTGGAGAGAAGTACTGCACTTTTGAGACCTTGTATGGTATTATGCAGCTTTGTTGTGAAACCGGGGTCTAATGTCAATTTCTCAAGGGGCTATATGTATACATCTAAATGGGGTCTCTTCGAAGTTCGTGTTGTTAAGGTGATGGTTTACGTATGTTGTTGAGCTAAAGAGCTTTGCTCTAGCATATGTTTAAACTTATTCTCTTCTTTTGGAGCAAAAGAACATGATTCTATTTCCAAAACTGGTATGTACACACACGCCAATCAAAAGATCCTGGCACCCTACCCGATTCATACAAACACATCATATCATAATCCATCACAATAACCAAAGAATCCAGAATGTAAACTAGCTTTTCTACAAACACTGCACTATCTGTGACCCAGCAGGAGGTCCAATGTGCTGATTTTGAGAAATATAACAATTCTGCTAAATCGAAGTTGAACGCTGTTTCCATAGCATCAGTCTTTGTAAGCCTACCTGCCATACCCTTGCCTCGTGTATGTTGTATCAACCTGTATTGGGCATTGTAATTCCAACTCCCAACACTGGTATCATTGTCGACTTGTAGCAGAAACTTCCGGTATGCCAACACAGCAATCAGCAAGCACACTGAATTGAGCTAGCCCATGTCAATATTCTGTGTTTGCAATACATCCAGCAAATACAACGCGCCCCTGGCTTTGCTAAGTGACCATAAAATTGTTTTAACAAAGCTATGAGTTCCCTTTCTCCCTGAAGTCCCAAATAGTGTCTTTTCGTGCTAGATTTCCCGGTTTATAGGACATCAATCTAAGCTGCAGTTTTCAGATTGTTAATTTAGAATCTAGAGTGTTAGTTTGATAAACCCAAACATATCTAGCCAACCCACAGCCTATTTGCTTCACTAGCCAGATTCCACAATGGAAGCCGAATTCGACTCCACTAGAGAAATGAATTCAACCCAACAAATTTGGTGTATTACCCTAGTTTAAACTATGGTTTTAATCGAGTTGGCCTACTCATAATTCGATAAAATTTTATCTCTCCACCTACTCTTTTCCTTTCACTTTTAGCTTTTCCATTTATTGTAGGATATTATATCACATTAAAACCAATCAAATAATCTTAAAGAATTGTATAAATAATGAAGAAACTAGTAGATTTAGATAGAAAGCAATATAAACAAACCAAAATTTATACCTAAATTTTGGTTTGATAACTCACTATTAATTCCTTTTCTTAACTCTTATCTAAAACACAAATTTCCATAACCCATAAACATACAAGACTTAAACTATATCCAAACAACAAATTTGAATTTTCCATAACCAATTAGTATTAAGTTATTATTCGTAATCAAGCCCGATTGAAATTTGATCAATTTAAATCGTATGCAAAACAAGCACCTTAAAATTCCACTCAACCGAAGAAGTAAAATAAAACCTTGCAGATTTGACAACACATATTATCCCAATAAATATTTATGAATGGTCTCTTTTCAACTTCATAAGAATGATGGGCACGGTTAGTCCCTCCGTCCTGTGAACTTTTTACCCTTGTTAATTTTAATCGTTCCACAGAATTACATACATGATCAGAAAAGAAAGCTGCCTCACACTCAAGAAATAATAAACAATCTCAACTACAAGTTCCTCCCCACATTTTCTATATTCTATAATTCATTTTACTTTTTACGTAAAACTGCACGCTAGCCCTGATGTATGAAGTTCTTCTGGACGAAAGGAGTATAATCTTTTTCGGAAACGGGAGATACTTGTAACCAATAATCTCTAGTAGCAAAACTCTCACTTTAGATCACTATGATCAACTCACATTCAAATCTGTTACACTCTAACCACCTTTCTTCTCCGAGTTGATTTTGTCTGATCAAAATTGACCATCTAACTAATTATAAATAAGATAATTTTAATCGAACAACCTTGTATCTAATAATAACCATCTTTGTTCTCTCAAACCCATCACTTGTTTTATTGTTTTATTGTACATTGTTGATTCTTACACACACTATGCAATAATTTTATTAAACTTGCAATATTTTTAGTTTGATACCAAACACCAATGCCCAAAATTCCATTAGGATGCATATTCTATTCATATGTCTCCTTTGTTTCTAAACTTCTGTGGTAATCATACCAAGGAGTTTTTATTTTGGTTCATTTCTCACTAAAGAACATTGGGACTATGTAAAGAACTGGGATTGAAAGAACAAGGATGGTTTATTCCTTGTTTGGCTACAACCTGGTCGGTCCTAGAACATAAACTTGTGCGGAGTTGTTTAAAGTTTCTTTCATGTGATGGGACCTAGGACCATCTTGCAACTTACTACGTAGCAAGTTCCAGTTCCACACTCAAAGAAGCATAGAGTAGTCTATTCTTTTTATATGCTCAATATTTCATATGAATTTCTGGAGTAATGTCCTCCCATCAAAGGGGTCATCTATGAGGTTGCATGATTCGTTCTTGTGCCATCCAAACCTTACAAAAAGAGATCGAACTCTGGTGGGAATTGACATGAGTATAAGAATAGAGCTTTGGGCTTCTCCTTATTGTCAGAATTTCCATCTTCACTTGTGAAATGGTCTTGCAAAGTACTTATAAAATAACCCTTCCGTGTGAGCCACATAGAGAATGGTTAACGATGGAAATTGACATGAGTTTTTGAACAATAAGAGCTCTGGGCTTCTCCTCACTGTTAGAATTGGCCACCTCACACCTTGCAAACTACTTATAAGTTGGATAACCCCTCGCCTTAATAATGGATTTTAAGGGATAATGATCCAAAGCATGCCCAAGTTAATGATCGCGTCATAAGTTGAATAACCATGTTCTTTTAATAAGTACTTTAAATGGAAGGATTGCTTAACTTGATCCTTCTCTATATCATTTAGTTAGTTTATATATATGACTTCTCTACAACATAGTTATTGATCCCAGATTGCGGCGCGGAGGGGCCTCCCTATAGTGGGATTGCAGAATAGCGGGAGCGCGATGTCCGCTATCCGGAGCATCGCACACAATTGTCATAAAACTTCTATAGTCATAGTATTCACAGGTATGCTAACAAATACCCAAAATCCAATAAATTACTAATATTGACCAAAATCACTTATCATTTTTCATCACCAAAACCATCCAACAAATCCTCTACCTAAACATTACCTCTTCCATTTCTTAATTCACCTGAAACAGAATCTTAATTTGCCCCAAAACCTCCTTAATTCGCCTAAATTTGAATAGCAACCTGTAGCGGTCTAGCGGCCGCTCCAACCACTATTTGATTATAGTCCGTTCCATAGCGCCAGGAGCAACCAAAGCTCCTGGCGTTGCTGAGCAGCGCTATTGCGGCCATAGCAGCTGCAAGCGATAACTATGCTCTACAATCTCATGCTCGTTTATAAGAACCCGAATTTGCATTGTTAGGTGAACTTGTAGTTAGTTTGATGTGGACCATATCATTCGGCCTCACCATGATTATAATTAAATTTCTTGTTTCTTGCCCTATGATACTCGACGTATATGATAAAGTAGAATTCCCTGGAGCACTTGACATGGGCGTGCATCCGGGTGTCGGACACAACTACTTCAAGAAAGAATTTGCTTTTTGGCCTAAAAGGAAGTGTGCATATCCATACCCATGTCCAACTGTCGAGTGTCTGATACGGGTATGCAAGGGGAACTGAAAATTCCGAGTAACATAGCCTATAATACTTTGACCCGTTTCTTTTCTTTCGTTGGTGCCTGAATAAATTAGCCCTCTCATAACCTCGATGCATGCACCCAATTAACCTCAATTCATGCATACATCACCATCACAATATCACCAAAATCACTATTGATGCGACTAACATCATCAGAACAATGCATGTGTTCACTTTATTTCCACAACTCCTAGTATGACCTTAGGTCCCAACCTCATTTTCCTTTTTCGAAAGGCAATATTATGTATGTCGTAGAGGAAATATACATAAGGGTGTGATATAACACCTCAAAGACACAAGCGAGCCTGGACATCTCATATCAAGGAAAGGTTACTTGTCGTCCTATTGAAACAACCATGTGACAATTTAAAATACTGCTCAAGGAACTTCCACTGGAAACATCCTTGATAGGTCTAATGGTTATCCGATTGCAGATGACTACAACACAACCAGTGATAATATTCCATGACCTTTTCCTCTTCATATCTCAAATTATCTCTCATCCCTTAAAGTTCAATCACTTTGCTAGACATTGGACAAGACATGGAATTTTTATTTGGCTTATGCATGAAATATCAGACGAAGATAAACATGCCATGGCGTTGTAGATGTGTGATTTACACCTACACAACATCGATGTCCATGGAGAGATACCACCTAGAGGGGCAAACGTGGGATATTTGAGTGAGATTCCAAGAGTTGAACTTCTTACTAAAGTAGCCCTATCTTCTTAATGTTGCCGCATAAATCTATCCAATCCCCCAAACTTAGACATAAACTCCATGTAGGGTCATCTCAGCATCAAATATTGTAACTTCCTAATTTTGTAATTTCCATCCGAAAGTCACACATACCAATAAATCTAGCCATCCGTTGAACTCCATCAATATTACATTGACCTTTGGCGACTGAGATGCCAAATAACGATCAAACGTTAACCTCACATTGACATTCGTACTAAAGTTTGTTACATACATACATAAATACAAAGAGATTGGTCAATGGTGGAAAATGATGTGTGTTCTTGAACAATACAAGCTTTGTGATCGCTTCTAATTGTTGGAATATCTTCGTAATTTGTGAGATCTTGCAAACTAATAATAAGTCGAATAGTGCTCGTAGTAGTTACCTTAACCACAAGAAGGGGATGTTGAAGGCAGGGTTAGGGGCTGGACTAAAGTCGTAACAATGTGGTCGTACGGTAATGTGCGGTTGGATCACTTCCTCTTGAGGGAGAGATATTGTGTGTTGGTTCCTTTGGTTTGCCACTACTTCATGTCTCAGTAAAACGTGGAGATAGAAGTCTTCTTTCGTTTCTCAACGGTGAAGTAAGACCAAGCTAATAAGCTTATTATCCTAGGTTGGAACAAGTGGATAGGATACCCTTTGTTATGTAACCTTTGTTGCGGCTTAAACATGCAAAGAGAGTGGACAATGGTGGAATATGAAATGAGTTTTTTTATTGTACAAACTTTGGGCTTCTCCATACTCTTAGAATTTCCTTGCCACTTGTGAAATACTACTTGCAAACTATGTATAAGTTGGAGAACCAAACCCCTTGGAAAGGCCTTTTAAGGGGATATCTTTTGATGAGTCAAGTAAAATTCAGTCAAATGAATTTCCCAAGCACACCCAATCAATCCCATGGGACTTGTTCGAGCACCCATCCCCCTTTCTTCAATTCACTATATTTCTCTACCATCACAACTGCCCCTTGGTTATCCCTCTCATGGTCAAACCTCCACACCCCTTGGTTACTTGTGGTGTAGTGCACCTATACATACTGCGACCTTACCTTGGTGTTTCTATGGTGCTTACTCGAATGAAATATGTACCATGTTACCAGTATAACTATCTTTCCGTGTATGATTTTATTACGATATGGGGTGTTACATATCTCAATGTTAGGTTTTACGGAGTTTGATTATCCTATTGTAAAGTTTTTTTGCCACACAATTACACTGAAACTCACACCTTTTCTTTCAACCCCTATGTGATCATAACACACACAATTCTAATAATTGCCGATACAACCTTCACACACAAACATAACTTTTCTCAAAAGAGCTAAATAATATGGGCATGCTCTTAAAGTGACAAGATAGATTTATGTGCTCCCTTTTTTAATGTTTTTCATGATAGTAAGCAGAGGAGATTCAGTGCCCAATGAGAACTATGTTCTTTGTACGATCCTAGTAAACTCCGTCATTTCAATTTCCCCATCAACTGTACATTAAGTGTTTTGTTGAAGTTTTGAACTTCAACACAATTTTCCATGTGTTTGCTTAGGATAACCATATTAATAGTTCACAACTGACACTAGAAACTAAACCTTAAACCTTACACTGAATACCTATTGATGCAAATAAATGACATTTATTAGCTAGTCTACGACTTGAAGAAATAATTAAACCAAAACTTTAGTGTAACACCATTGATTGTAAAACTGCATGGCGCCATCTTCACGATTAACAAGAGAGTATGAGGATTGACCTATAGATATTACAAGACGAAATAACACTAATAATAGTCTTTAGAATATGATAGTAAAAATACCTTGATCCAGCCCTAAGGGCGCAATCGCGTCTATGTAAGGCATTGTTGCAACCTTTTTCAATAATTTATGTTTTTATTTTAAAATACGACTCCATGATATAAATGAGAAAATGATAATTCAAAATTAAATGTGTTATAAGACTCTATTGGGATTTCATCGACTCTTTAACTCTATTGGGATTTCATCGACTCTTTAGCCATATCAATTTCCTCTAGACATCACTAGTTTTCTTGGAAAGAGGAAGAAGTTGAAAGATCCTAGCCATGTGCTTGAGTTTGCTTGGGGTTTGATTATAAATATGAAAATTTTATATGGTTTCTATAATTCAAAGCTTGTATTTTGTGATGCATGTTTAGTTCTCGTATTAATTAAGTATACATAACTATGTGTGTCAACTAGAGTTCTATGAATACTAGAGTAGTGGTGTACATGTATTAGAACCCCTGACGGATGCTATGATGCTAGGAAGCAGTCGTATATAGACCATGAACCTAGAAATGGATATACATCCTTAAATACGACAAGTAATATGTGAAAACATAAGGATAATTTCTACATAATCTCTCTGACTTGTTCAACAGGGAAGGGCACCTTTGGTTGGCTAATCGTCAAATAAACTAACCTTGCGAAAACCTTATGATAGAGTGTCGTGTCCAAAAAAGGATCTACACCAAAATTTTGAAGTTAATGTTTTAGCTTCCATATGCGTGTCAACATGTGAGTAATTTGACAGTTGCCACAAGTTCACGAGCGTATTTCGCTTAATTGAACCTCAGGATCTGAGGATATATGTAAGAGGGCTCAAGTCCTTCATATGAAAAGATTTGCGTAAATGTAGCTTAAGCAGAGGAATGAGAGCCGTATTAGTGCTTGTAATGACAATATCATCTACATGCACATGGATGGCAATTCTAGCATAGTGGAGAAACATAGAGGTGTCGTGATGACTTGTTGAAACAAAAATTCCTTCAATGTAGAACCAAACCCCTCATATCAAGCCCATAGAGCTTGTTTCAAACCACAGAGAGAACGATGCGATTCACAAGATTTACTAGTGGGTGATGAAGAAACCTAAGGAAATGCCATGAAGGCATTTTCTTGCATACATGCCTAAAAGAACTCTCATTTAGGCGACAAGAGCAAGTCTCCTCATAGTTAACTCAAACTTCGGATTGTTTCCCAACAAAACTAGCTTCATAAGAATCAATACTCACATCCGGACAAACTTTGAAGGAATACACCCATTTACATCTCAAAGGTTGAACATCTGGAGGATAAGGTATAGGTATCACATGTTTCGTAAAGTTCCAAAGCTTGTAGTTCTTCTTTTGCATTGCATTGTTCCGACACTCATGTTAAAGAGTGAGAGTAGTAGGATGGAATAGCAACGAATGATAGAGTAAAAACTAGTGCTGGTGGAGAAGACATCGTAAGACGAGCGACAATCCAACATGTATATTTCTCCACTTTTTGAGTAGGACAACATGGAGGAATCTCCAAAGATGGTCTAGTTATGTAATGGGTGAATTCGGGGTTGG
>JAYMSP010002125.1:0-26120 GCA_036897095.1 Plantago elongata
CTCAAGAAAAACCGGTACTAGCTACTAACTTTACTTTACTTATTGTTGTTTTATATAGAATTGTTGTTTTATTATACCTTATCCAATTATACTAACTTTACTCATTTTTGTGTTACTGTAGGTGAATGATGATGGAGGAGGCGACGGTGGTGGGCGTTGGAGGAGGCGACGGGCAGTGGAAGAGGCGATGGTGGTGGGCAGTGGAGGAGGCGATGGTGGTGGGCGGTGGAGGAGACGACGGTTTAAATTACTTTGAATAAGTACTTATGCTTTAAAGAGTTAACTATTTACTTTACAAATAAAGTAATAATGTTAAATACTAGTTAATAATTAAGTATAAACTAAAAAAGGCTCACTGAGAATAGCCTTCATGCCAATATGCTAGCAGCTAACCTTAATTATATTGGTGCTATATAAACTGCTTCTCACACTTTCATTCTTCTTCTGCTCTTGCATATTTGACATGGATTCTCAAGGAAAACCGGTACTAGCTACTAATTTTTTTTTACTTATTGTTGTTTTTTAACTCATCTAATT
Source organism: Plantago elongata (assembly GCA_036897095.1). Taxonomy (NCBI): domain Eukaryota; kingdom Viridiplantae; phylum Streptophyta; class Magnoliopsida; order Lamiales; family Plantaginaceae; genus Plantago; species Plantago elongata. Next base: position 538 of record JAYMSP010002125.1, read on the forward strand.
AATGCATGCATATGATAGAATTGTTGTTTTATACCTTATCCAATTATACAAACTTTACTCATTTTTGTGTTACTGTAGGTGAATGATGATGGAGGAGGCGACGGTGGTGGGTGGTGGAGGAGGCGACGGGCAGTGGAGGAGGCGATGGTGGTGGGCGGTGGAGGAGTCGACGATTTAAACTACTTTGAATAAATATTTATGCTTTAAAAGAGTTAACGGTTTACTTTACAAATAAAGTAATAATGTTAAATACTAGTTAATTATTAAGTATAAACTAAAAAAGGCTCCGTGAGAAAGACTAACTTTAGCCTTCATGCAAATATGCTAGCAGCTAAACTTAATTATATTGGTGCTATATAAATTGCTTCTCACACTTCCATTCTTCTTCTTCTCTTGCATATTTGGCATGGATTCTCAAGGAAAACCGGTACTAGCTACTAACTTTACTTTAATTATTGTTGTTTTATACCTCATCTAATTAATGCATTCTTATGATAGAATTGTTGTTTTATATCTTATTCAATTATACTAACTTTACTCATTTTTTTATTACTGTAGGTGAATGATGATGGAGGAGGCGATGGTGGTGGGCGGTGGAGGAGGCGACGGGCAGTGGAGGAGGCGATGATGGTGGGCGGTGGAGGAGGCGACGGTTTAAACTACTTTGAATAAATTCTTATGCTTTAAAGAGTTAACTGTTTACTTTATAAATAATGTAATAATGTTAAATACTAGTTAATAATTAAGTATAAACTAAAAAAGGCTCCCTGAGAATGACTAGTTTAGCCTTCATGCAAATATGCTAGCTGCTAAACTTAGTTATATTGGTGCTATATAAATTGTTTCTCACACTTCCATTCTTCTTCTTCTCTTGCATATTTGGCATGAATTCTCAAGAAAAACCGGTACTAGCTACTAACTTTACTTTACTTATTGTTGTTTTATATAGAATTGTTGTTTTATTATACCTTATCCAATTATACTAACTTTGCTCATTTTTATGTTACTATAGGTGAATGATGATGGAGGAGGCGACGGTGGTGGGCGTTGGAGGAGGCGACTGTTGCAGTGTACAAGATCAGCATGACACTGTTGCAGGTTTGTGATACTGAAGATCAATCAGAATACAGATTGTTCGAGCAAATCAGTGTCATGATTGCAGATATAACGTCGGCATGTAAAGTTAACAATTTTTCTAGCTAAATAGCAACTGTCACATCCAAGTTATGTACAGCTTTCCTGGTTTGATAATTTTGTATATTTCAGCTGATCTGTATCAACTTTATGACTGATTGATTAGTTCAAAATCCATGCAATTGTCAACATAATTAACTAAAATACATAGATAATATATTGTTTTAATCTAAATTCTTACATATCCTTAGAATTTGTTCTCTCGGAGAACTTTTTTGGACTTCACAAAACAAAAGCCCAAAAGTGACTTGAAATATAACAACGATCGTCTCTAACGACCTAAACTAAAAGGCCGTGGCTTAGAAATAACAAACCGTCTCTCGTCTCTACTTGTCATCTTCCTCCTCCTCATCCTCCTCCTCTTTTTATCCTCCTCATTCTCATCATCATCATCCTCCTCCTCCTTATCCGTAACATCTTCTACGTCGCTCTCTTCCTCTTTCTTACTCGTAACCTCTTCTTCGTCCCTATCAGGGTGGTCGTCGCGTTCATGAATATTGTTGTTGTCGATGGTCTCGGATGCGAATCCATCACCTTTATGATCATTCACGAACCAACCGAGACCATCATCCACGAAATAATCATCATCACCATCATTATTCATCTGCAGTGACACAAAAATGAGTAAAGTTAGTATAATTGGATAAGGTATAAAACAAACAATTCTATTATATGCATGCATTAATTAGATAAGGTATAAAACAAACAATTCTATTATATGCATGCATTAATTAGATAAGGTATAAAACAACAATAAGTAAAGTAAAGTTAGTAGCAAGTACCGATTTTCCTTGAGAATCCATGCCAAATATGCAAGAGAAGAAGAAGAATGGAAGTGTGACAAGAGCTTATACAAATCTAATAGCATATTTGCATGAAGTCTAACAGATTATATTCCCATGGCATTCAGGAAGGATTTGCATGAAGCTAATAGCATATTTGCATGAAGTCTAACAGATTATATTCTCATGGCATTCAGGGAGGATTTGCATGAAGCTAATAGCATATTTGCATGAAGTCTAAAGGATTACATTCCAATGGCATTCTGGATGATTTGGAGGAGTTCCATTGGGATTAATTTGACCGAGTGGTATTGAAGTAGTAGCTTAGCTCTTATAGTATAAACTATAAAGAATAGTTTTAGTACCGTATTATTTGTATAAATGATAAGTTACTATATCTCCTTTAAGTCTTCCTCAGGGAGCCTTTTTTAGTTTATGCAGACATTGTCTGGGTAGACCTCGACCTGCATTGCAAGAGGCAGGACAAAGATCTGTATGAGTCTTCTCGTAATGGTGTAAGCTCAAAGGAGGTATTGCAAGACCTTTCTAACAAAGCTGAAGAGGCAGTAGCTGAGTTCAAGGGAGATGTCAAAGACCACCTGATGAAAAATCCTCTGCATTGGCCTGCTAAGGTAATAACTTCAAATGCAATGTACAAGATCAGCAGGACACTGTTACAGGTTTGTGATACTGAAGATCAAACAGAAGACAGATTGTTCGAGCAAATCAGTGTCATGATTGCAGATATAACGTCGGCATGTAAAGTTACAAATTTTCTAGCTAAATAGCAACTATCACATCCAGGTTCTATACAGCTTTCCTGGTTTGATAATTTTGTATATCTCAGTTGATCTGTACCAACTTTATGACAGATTGATTAGTTCAGAATCTATGCAATTGTCAACATAATTAGCTAAAAACACATAGATATATCTTGTTTTAATCCAAATTCTTGCATATCCTTAGAATTTGTTCTCTCGGAAAACTTTTTTGGACTTCACAAAATAAAAGCCCAAAAGTGGCTTAGAAATATAACAACGATCTCTAACGACCTAAACTAAAAGCCCAAAAGTGGTTTAGAAATAACAAGTGGTCTCTCGTCCCTACATGCCATCTTCCTCCTCCTTTTCCTCCTCCTCCTCCTACTCCTTTTCCTCATTCATATCCTCATCCTCCTTTTCCTCCTCATTCTCATCCTCCTCCTCCTTATCCGTAACCTCTTCTACGTCGCTCTCTTCCTCCTCCTTACTCGTACCCTCTTCTTCGTCAGGGTGGTCGCCGCGTACATGATTATTGTTGTTGTCGATGGTCTCGGATGCGGATCCATCACTTTTATGATCATTCACGAACCAACCAATTCCATCATCCACAAAATAATCATCATCACCATCATTAGGGTTTATTACCATTAGGACTCCTCTTGTGGCTTCAATTCTCAGATTAATCCCTAATACTCTAACAATTACATTGGAGTCCAAAAAGCCATTTGAGAGTTGACTAGCTTATTTTATGTTTTGTAAATCTTCACACCCAAACAAGTCCTTATGCTATTAAGAGATTACTATTCATCTTCTTCTTCCATTCACATATTCTCCCTTCTTCACCACCCACCACCATCACCTCCTCCACCACCCACCACCGTCTCCTCCACCGCCCACCACCATCGCCCCTCAATTGCCCATCGCCTCCTCCACCGCCTGTTGACTCCTCCACCGCACACCACCATCGCCTCCTCCACTGCCCGTCGCCTCCTCCACCGCCTACCACCGTCGCCTCCTCCATCATTATTCACCTACAGTAAAATAAAAATGAGTAAAGTTAGTATAATTGGATAAGGTATAAAATAACAATTCTATTATATGCATGCATTAATTAGATAAGGTATAAAAACAACAATAATTAAAGTAAAGTTAGTAGCTAGTACCGATATTCTTTGAGAATCCATGCCAAATATGCAAGAGAAAAAAGAAGAATGGAAGTGTGACAAGAGCTTATACAAAGCTAATAGCATATTTGCATGAAGGCTAACAGATTATATTCCCATGGATTAGCATATTTGCATGAAGTCTAACAGGTTATATTCATATAGCATTCAGGGAGGATTTGCATGAAGCTAATAGCATATTTGCATGAAGTCTAACGGATTACATTTCCATGGCATTCTGGATGATTTGGAGGAGTTCCATTGGGATTAAATTGACCAAGTGGTATTGAAGTAGTAGCTTAGCTCTTTTATAGTATAAACTATAAAGAATAGTTCTAGTACCGTATTATTTGTATAAATGATAAGTTACTATATCTCCTTTAAGTCTTCCTCAGAGAGCCTTTTTTATATTATTCAAACATTGTCTGGGTAGACCTCGACCTGCATTGCAAGTGGCAGGACAAAGATCTGTATGAGTCTTCTCGTAATGGTGTAAACTCATAGGAGGTACTGCAAGACCTCTCTAACAAAGCTGAAGAGACAGTAGCTGAGGAGATGTCAAAGACCACCTGATGAAAAATCCTCTGAATTGGCCTGCTAAGGTAATAGCTTCAGATGCAATGTACAAGATCAGCAGGACACTATTACAGGTTTGTGATACTGAAGATCAAACAGAAGACAGATTGTTCGAGCAAATCAATGTCATGATTGAAGATATAACGTCGGCATGTTAAGTTACAATTTTTCTAGCTAAATAGCAACTATCACATCCAGGTTTTGTACAGCTTTCCTAGTTTGATAATTTTGTATATCTCAGCTGATCTGTATCAACTTTATGATTGATTGATTAGTTCAGAATCTATGCAATTGTCAACATAATTAGCTAAAAACACATAGATAATATCTTGTTTTAATCCAAATTCTTACATATCCTTAGAATTTGTTCTCTCGGAGAACTTTTTTGGACTTCACAAAATAAATGCCCAAAAGTGGCTTAGAAATATAACAACGATCTCTAACGAACTAAACTAAAAGACCAAAAGTGGTTTAAACATAACAAACCTCTCTCGTCCCTACTTGCCATCTTCCTCCTCCTCATTTTCCTCCTCATTCTCATCCTCCTCCTCCTTATCCGTAACCTCTTCTACGTTGCTCTCTTCCTCCTCCTTACTCGTAACGTCTTCTTCGTCGCTATCAGGGTGGTCGCCGCGTTCATGAATATTGTTGTTGTCGATGGTCTGGGATGCGGATCCATCACCTTTATGATCATTCACGAACCAACCAAGACCATCATCCACAAAATAATCATCATCACCATCATCAGGGTTTATTACCATTGGGACCCCTCTTGTGACTTTAATTCTCAGATTAATCCCTGATCTAACAATTACATTGGAGTCCAAAAAGCCATTTGAGAGTTGACTAGCTTATTTTATGTTTTGTAAATCTTCACGCCCAAACAAGGCCTTATACTATTAAGAGATTACTATTCATCTTCTTCTTCCATTCACATATTCTCACTTCTCCACCGCCCACCACCGTCGCCTCCTCCACCGCCCATCACCATCGCCCCTCCACTGCCCATCGCCTCCTCTACCTCCCACCACCATTGACTCCTCCACTGTCTGTTGCCTCCTTCACCGCACACCACCATCGCCTCCTCCACTGCCCGTCGCCTCCTCCACCGCCCACCACCATCACCTACTCCATCATTATTCACCTGCAGTAACATAAAAATGAGTAAAGTTAGTATAATTGGATAAGGTATAAACCAACAATTCTATTATATGCTTCATTAATTAGATAAGGTATAAAACAACAATAATTAAATTAAAGTTAGTAGCTAGTACCGGTTTTCCTTGAGAATCCATGCCAAATATGTAGAAGAAAAAGAATGGAAGTGTGAGAAGCGTCTACACGCTTGACAAAGGAGAGTCCTTCAGTAACACTTTTCAACAAGAAATTGGACTTTCCTTTTTGGACATCCGGGAGTGCGATTGCTATGCTGGTCAGTGTGACTATAGGCAAAGACCAACAGTAAGGGAGTTCTTGAGAATGTAGATTTGGAACTCTATAAAATTCTAGCACTCCATTGAAGTTGCAAGATTTGTACAGAAGTTTAACAAGTTCTGTGGTTTTCCCATCTTCGCTTTATCCATCTCGTTGCAGATTTTCCCAAGAGCTTGTTTTGGCAGCTCCGCCTCACCTTCAAGCTGCATAACATAGTACTCAATGCCTAACTTGGAATTATCAGTCAAGTCCTTGTTACACGACAAGGTCGATTCGGCAGATACACGCTTGTCCATTTTCAACCTTCTGATGATGTTGAAGCATGAAACATAAGGACTTGCGATGCAGACAAAGATAAAGAGGACAAGTTTGCTAGCTAAAACAATCATCCACTGCACAAAGTCAAACTATCTAATAAAGCTGACGCAACTGTTTTGAGTTCACTAGAGATGTTAGAGACTTATGAAAAATTCTTTCAATTGGCCTGCCAGAGTTATCGCTGCAAACGCAATGTACATAATCAGTTCAGTAAAACTTTGCTGATAATCTGTGAATTAAGGTGAAGACATTCAAACGGATGATGAGTTATTTAAGCGAATCTGCGTTACGATTGCAGACGTACTGTCAGCATGTCTTAGCAATTGAGGCCACTGAAATTGTAACCCTTGGATGTTTTCTCTCTTTAAACCTTTACCTAAGCCAAGTGTTTACATTTCAATCTCTATATAAGATAATCTGACCAAGTAAAAAAGAAACTCAAATGCTTTGCGCGCGATGTTTATCAACTCATTCATGCAATTGTTAAAAGATAGCATTAACGGCCCTAGCAATCTCCCCACTGCAGGTTGCGGATCTCGTGACACATGCTATATCAACTGTCGTAGCGTAACGGTGTAAAGGTAAGAAAACAAAGCTTAAAGTACTTTGTGAATTATGATAGTTGATAAATTAATGTGCAAAATTAAATCTAAGAGTGAAAAAATTCAAGGAACTCAACCAATTGAATCATTGCAATTTAAAAATTACATTTTAATGGTTAACAATAAACTCAAGATCTCAACAATTTTAGAGTTATGTTATGTCACTCAAGATCTCGTATTCTTAATGATAATATAAAATTTATGGGAACACATGTAAATCATTACAGATAAATAGATAATAATGCCTATTTATGTATGAACAATAATCATAAATAAATGTTGAATCCAATATGTATATTTATCCTCAATCGATTGTTTCTAAGATATATATATATTTTTACTGCATGGGACTAGTATATTACTGAATAAGTTGTTTAGGTAGTCTGAGAGTAAATTTAATTTTTTTAAAATAATTAAAACTCGATCAATGTTGTGTTATCATTTCACGTATTTGCAAGCAAAGAGCGGATTCACATGGACATGTCCTTTGAGTTAGAATCCTGCAACAGAGCAGAATGAGGTAGAGCTTTAATTACAAGTCAAAAACAGGTTTTTAGGTTTTATTCCATCAATGAAATTTAATTTTGCCTAACTTAATGGTACAAAATTCAATTCTTCACATGGCCTTCACTTAGATTATGGTAAACGTATGTAACGTGTCACTTGATAGTTACAACTTTACATAAATAAATTAAGTCAATTTCGTGTAAATTTTTATAAAAACTCGAAACTTAGACGCTTCTTGTCTAACTCGCCCGATTTTCCCCTCCCCTTCGCGGCCTCTATTATATTTATGAGAGTATTAATGGTTTGGTGTAACTTAGTGAAACAAGCAGCATTAACTAATAACACAAGGGCATCAATTGTTGAACCCCGTGTTACCGTGTAGTTCACGAAACCTAGCTCCTAAAAGAGACATGTCAAGGTTACTGTGTCGGTTTAGGGTAATAAATGAAGGAAAAAAAACTCGGGTTCATTTCTTTTAATCGTCTGAAAGAATTTTATTGAAAATAAGAAACCACCACATGACTATGGATGTTACTACCATGGCCACTTAGTCCAGTACCACAGCAAACAAGGCTTAGAACATTTTTCCCAGACACAATATACATAGATTTGGTACCAAATTGGGAAATCACACTCGTGCTCTGGTAAATTATGTCTGATTTGGTTTCAGTTATTATTCACTTTGAATCGGAACCTATACAAATTTAATTTTGACATCATTTAAGAAGACTCCCACTATATGATTGCATCATTTTCACTCTAAATCGATATAAAATGTTAGGTATTACATGCTTGGTACAAGTATGATATAAATATTAAAATATTATTAGACACGACGTCGATAAATCATGGAAATGAATTTACACTACATTGAGAAATCGAAACACTCCATAATTTCTCACTGGATGATCTCATATACATCACAAAAATGAACGGTTTTCTACTTCTTTTTCTTACCTCGATGTCCTTTCTCTTTACTCATTGTCTTATACAAACAACATATTGTTCAAAACTTCAAATCACTATACGTACAATTAAGAATATAGGTGTTTATTGAGCCCCTCATTTATACATGTACAACTACAATGTTTCAGATAGTGTCAATACTTTTTTATAAGTGAATTGAAGTAGGTAACTTATTTTCTTTATAATATTTTTGGATTATTTATTATATATGCAACGTTTATCACTAACTTTTAAGTTAGCTTTTCAACTACATATTTTTTTAAATAAAATACTCGTTATGGGAATGCACAATTTTTTAAACAAGTTAGCTGGTTTGAGAAGCTAATCAAGTTAGTTTGTTAAAAAAATTATCTGATAAATTATCAGCTACATTTTTAACTACCAACTACATTTTCAGCTAGTTTTACAACCGAATTATAGAATCACAGAGAACATGATATGGCCAGGAAGAATTTGCCAGTTTCGAAGATTCTCTCAGTGCTTATTTCCATTTCAAGTTTTAACTAAACATGTGAAAGCCACTACATAGACAAGAGATAATATTCACCATGAGAATTAAAAGATTATTGAATTAGAATGGAGTGATTATTAAATAGTAAAAGAATCCAAGTGTTGGTTGAACATGTAAAATGCAACCAAGCCCATGTGACATGAGAGTAACACGAAAAAAAGGTCATTAATCATCATCTCTTGCCACCACTAGCGCACCACCTTATATCAAATCTCAATTATCATGTTTTACTAATCACTTTTAAGTGTGACTCAACATTTTATTGCATTATTCCCCTTTCAATTATCATGAAGAAGATGTTCATTCAATTACCATGAAGATGTTCATGTGGTATTCGAGTACACAAGAGAAGTCACTCATAGGACCTTTGGAACTAATTAAGTTACAAATCACAATGATGTTTTTCATTTTGTTTAGAATTTTTTTTCATTTTAGACTCGATTTAACAAAACTAGCTGAAAAGGTAATTAATAACTTATCATATAATTTTTTTTCAATAATCTTACTTGATTAACTTTTCAAACCAGCTAGCTTGTTTAAAAAGCTACGCGTTCACGTAATAAACTTTTTATTAAAAAAAATTTATTGAACTGAAAAGTTAATGGTAAATATGGACTTATTGTATTTAAAATATATTAGGAAGAATATGTGTTCTCAATAAACTTCATATTATTTAACGTTCAGTACAATAAGCGTACTCATACAAACAACATAGTAGTGCATTATTCGTTATGGCTCTGTTTAGCAAAACTAGCTGAAAAGGTAGTTGGTAACTGAAAAAAGGCAGTTGGTGGCTTGTCAGATAACTTTTTTTTTCAACAAGCTAACTTGATTAGCTTCTCAAACCAACTAGATTATTAAAAGATTGCACATTAACATAACAAATTTTTTATTAAAAAAATTTATTTTACTGAAAACTAGTGGTTAATAAGACCTAAATTTCATTAAATGGTAATGTAACTTATTTAGTAATATGTTGACTAATTGATTAATCACTTTAATACTACCATTAAATTCCATTTTTCATAACCTACCTTAATACTAAAATTAAATAATATTTCCACAACATATTTTGTAAATATAAAATGATTAATAAGCAGGCATTTTTATTTTTTTGTTTAGGCCAAAGTGCTTCCATTCATAATAAGTAGGCAATTTATACATGCATATATATTTTGGCATCTAAATTAGATTTTGAGTGATTTTTTATTGACCAAGGTAATTGTGGAGGTAGACTTAGTACTTTTATAGTTTTACATGTCATCATAATTAATAACAAAGAATTAATTAATTAAATCAGTTTTAAGGTACCTGATACAATTACTATAATTACACTAAAATATTAGATTGCGTACAAGACCACAATGTAATAACAATCTTCCTTTTTTTGCATAAGACAGTTCATAGTAACAAATTACCCAAATCTGTCTTACCACAAATTATCCCAAATTAGCAAAATGTATAATGTAATGCAATTATAATTTTCTTAGTTGATTGTTTAAGACCACTGGATTAAATTGTAAGGTTCCGTTCGGTTATTCTAAAAATTTATTAATTTCAATTCAGATCAATTTAATTCAGTTCTGTCAGTTGATTTTTACACTATATAAACTTAATTTAATTTATATAACTTTAATTCAAATTAATTCCGTTCAATTTAATTCTGATGAATAAAGCATAGTTTAATCTGTCCGTCTCACATAACTTTATACATTCTTTTATTTAGTTTTAACCGTCTCAAAAGCTTCCAAACTTAAAAAAATGAAGCTATCGATACCACATATCCAAAAAACCAAATGAAAAAAATCTGACTTTACTCACATTATACACTTTTAAAAAACAGGACGAAATATCTCAGCGGTACGAGAACTATTAGGTGACTCCAAAATCAAACACGTACATAACCATCGTTTAAAATAACCTGATTTTTACTAGTATGTTGTTAAACGAGCCGAACGAACCGAGTTTTATGATACTCGATTTGAACTCGAACGAACTCAATCGAGCCATATCCGAGCTCAAATCATTAACAAAACGAATCCTTGTTAATATTTATCTCTTCGTTTACAAACTCATTCAGTTCGATTCAATTTAGATAATCACACTCGAAAATAGCCAAATCGGGCAAATAACGAAATTTGAAGTCATCCGTTACCCCACCCACACCCACCCTACCTCTTCACAGTGACAGCCCTCCTGCAAATCTTGCTCTCTCGATCGAGCCCATCACCAATCACCTATATATACACCCGCCCATCTCACACTCTCCTTCCTCACATCACACCAAAAACCCACCCAAGATCTCCCAATCACCACCCAAAACCATGTCGACACCTTCCGTTCCGGTGTCACCGCCGCTCGTCAACGAGCTCGACATCGTCATCCCGACCATCCGCAACCTCGACTTCCTCGAAATGTGGCGCCCCTTTTTCCAGCCCTACCATCTCATCATCGTGCAGGACGGTGACCCCACCAAGACCATCAAGGTCCCGGAGGGTTTCGACTACGAGCTCTACAATCGGAATGATATCAACCGGATCTTGGGTCCTAAGGCGTCCTGCATCTCGTTTAAGGACTCTGCTTGCCGTTGCTTCGGGTTTTTGGTATCGAAGAAGAAGTATATCTTCACCATTGACGACGATTGCTTTGTAAGTTTTTCAATTTTGTTTTGATTTGATCGATTTCGTTGCTGATTTGTCCGATCTGGGTTGAATTGGGTTTGATTTGTGTGGACTGAGTTGACTCGGTGAGGAAAATGTGTTTACTGAGTCTAATCGGCGATTTCGATCTCGATTGCAGTGAAGTGATCTCGATTAACGATTTTGGGTTTTTTTAAGCATTCGTTACGAAAAGTCATAAGTGTCACGAATAATTTAAATTGATCGATTTTTGTTGTGGTTCATTTTGATGAGATTTAAATCGATTGTTTAAGGCTTATCTTACATGTTTGACAATCGATTAAAACTATGTAAACCAATTTAAAATAGACGTTTTTAATCAGATTTTGGTGATTATTAAACATTTTCGATTAAAATTATGAAAACCTATTTAAAATAGATATTTTTAATCAGATTTTGGCGATTATGAAACAGTTTAGTGTTTTTCAACATTGGCGATATGAAAATAATGGAATCCGAAATTATTTCAGATTTTTTCATTTTATGTTCAACATAAGATTAGAAAAATCAGAATGTATATGTAAAAGTTCGGAAACATATTTCGAAGTCGAGATTTTAATCTATGATGGATCTGATTGAAGTCAACAAGACAAAGAAGATATTTTTATTCAAATTTTAAAATGTGTGGAAAAATAGTGGGAATAGAATAGAAAATATACACAGATTGACTCAATACTCACTTTAGGACACGTAGTATGTTGTACCTTTTGTAAATTATGAATTGACCCCACATTGTCCCATTATTATGATTATGGTCCCTGAATTTTCAAGAAATAGTATCAATGTGTTGGATCCACTTTCATTTATGACACATCTGATACTGTTGTGTAGGTTGCCAAGGATCCAACTGGAAAGGAGATCAATGCGTTGCAACAGCACATCCACAACCTGCTGTCTCCGTCCACGCCCTTCTTTTTCAACACATTGTATGATCCCTACAGGGAAGGTGCCGACTACGTCCGTGGCTACCCGTTCAGCATGCGTGAGGGCGCGCCTACTGCCGTTTCTCATGGACTGTGGCTCAACATTCCTGACTATGATGCCCCGACTCAGCTTGTTAAGCCTCTGGAGCGTAACACGAGGTGAGTTTGATAACAGAGATGCCGGTTTTGTAATGTAGCTTGGTTTTGATTGTTCATTGGATTGATTGGTGTGGTTGTTTTGTAATGCAGGTATGTGGATGCTGTCATGACTATCCCGAAAGGAACCCTGTTCCCGATGTGTGGGATGAACCTTGGTTTCAACAGGGATCTCATTGGACCGGCAATGTACTTTGGGCTTATGGGTGATGGACAGCCTATTGGAAGATACGATGATATGTGGGCTGGTTGGTGCACTAAGGTAACATTATTGTCCACATATATCTCTTGTATATTATTATACCTTGTCTGTTCCATATAGTTTACTAGTAATCTTGGTGCATTGCTCAGAGTATGATAATATAATTCTTGAACGTAACAAGACTCGATTTATGTATAAGCTTGGTTGGTGTAGCCAATTGATCTTATACTAGTTACCATTTGTAACTTTTACGATTGTTCTCTCTGAAGCCTGTGGCGAGTAGAGAGACAAGAAAGTTTCGAAAAAATCATGCACACTCTCAACTCATATATATATACCCATGTCTGCTAACATAAATCTCAGTTGCTAGAGTATGATCATGTTTCTTAAAAAATCTTGCAAGAGTATGATCTTGTTTCATAAAAATCTCAACTTTGTTCTGTTATTACGCCATAATCCGAGGATTTTGCCATAATCATGACATTGAAGATCTGATAACTAAATTTGTAACATTTTTTGCAGGTGATCACTGATCATTTGGGTCTTGGAGTCAAGACAGGGCTACCGTACATCTGGCACAGCAAGGCTAGCAACCCGTTTGTCAATCTGAAGAAGGAATACAAGGGCATCTACTGGCAAGAGGAAATCATCCCGTTCTTCCAGTCTGTTGTGCTCCCAAAAGAATGCACAACCGTGCAAAAGTGCTACATGGAGCTGTCCAAGCTCGTCAAGCAGAAGCTCACCCCTATCGATCCTTACTTTGAGAAGCTTGGTGATGCTATGGTCACCTGGATTGAAGCATGGGATGAGCTCAACCCATCAACTGACTCGGCTGCTCCTGCTGTTGATGCCAAGAAAGCCGCGCCCGCTGCCAAGAAGTAGACTCACTACCTTATCTTGTCCTTTTTCCAGTTATTTATATGCGATCTATGTCGTTATCTTATTATACTCTGTCACTTGATCTTAGAGAATGAGTTATCTTGTTTGACGGCTCAGTGACCTTAATTTATTTGATACTACTGTTATAGATGTTCAACAGAACAATTTTTACTGGATTTTAGTACTACCATACTTGTTTATTTACCAGTTGCTGAATTAATTTTGCCCCTTATGTTCTTCACTGTCAGTATATTCATGACACAGAATACGTTTCACACTCGACCCTGGGAGTGTACCTGATGGTATCATTCCCCACTGTCGCTTTGGGTAGAAATTCTGTCTTTTACGTACTAGTAGTAAAAACTAAGTAACATAGAATGTTCAAATTCTCAATATATGAACAATCAAAACACACAATGCCATTTTACTTGTAAGTTTTAGCTTCAGCTTAAATGTTACACTCATAGAAGAGAAAACGGAATGTCTAGAAAATAGAAAATAGTCAAATGCACATTAGTTCATGTTGGGACAAGGAACACATCAAACTCGTAAGCATTTCCATGGCTACTTATCACAACAAGGCCAAGAGTTACTAAGATTAACATAAGAGCACACCAAGCCACTGCCACCTTATACTTCCTACCGCCACCGCCCCTCTGCTCACTCCCTTCGCATCTCTTATCGTCCACCACCACTCCCTCCACTGAAGAAGAATCCAGAACCGGACCAGATATAGGAAAAGAATCATGGTCTTCCTCTCCCGCTCCCCGACTTCTGTTCCCATTACTTACCGATCCACATCCCGGATTCAAATCTGACAATTCATTACACACTTCACTCTCGCCACAGCCACCATCATCATAATCCAACTCCACCTCTTCACTCCCACCTTCCCCCGTGCCAAAAAGCCGCCTTCCCTTAACTTTACCTGTCCTGATCGCCACCCTTCTCTCCCGGATAATCTCTTCAACTGACATATCCCAATTCTTGGCATTCAAGAATCCTTCCGTAGGAGACCGTCTGTATTGGAGAGAAGACATGAGCCCTCGAGGCGAACTTTCGATGTCCACAAGCAAGTGATCTAATGAGGCAAGTGTTGAGTTAGAGCCAGTTGAGCATCTGCGTGGGATGCTAGTGCTTGTACTAGTACGTGGTTTGGAATTGGACTGTTTGAGTGATTCCCATTCCTTCTCAATGTTGGTGAACTTTTGGAATAGTGCCAAGTTCTTTTCACTGTCTTTGGCTCCAGGTTTTGATGAGCTTTGCTCCATGGTAGGGTTTTGATAATGATTGTTAGAGATGGGTTCAATCTTTTTAGACTGGTTAATCATTTTATTTGATGATTTCTGCATGGTAGGGTTGATGGATGATGGTGTGGTGGATGAGAATTTAGGGGATTTTAACTGTCTTTAGCTCCACGTCCTGATTTTTCTCAAGTTTTCAAAAATTGAATTGGCAGGAAGAATAAATTTGAATTTGGAGTGAAATGTAAACACAGTAAATAAAAAATCTTGTCCTTACTAACCAAATTTGAATTGGCAGGAAGAAAAAATCTTGTTCTTAGCTTGTATTTTTAAATGTTTAAAAAAATTACTTTCGAACTTTTGAAGTAATAAAAGTGATTTTTAATTATTTTAAATCACAATTTCTGCGGCAACTTGTAAAAAATAAAGCAGGTAACTGTCAAAAGCAGATAAACATTCCAATAGCTGCTTCTAACTACTTTAAATAAGTAGTAGTGTTTTTCAATTAAAAACAATTAATAAAGTTATTTTTTTGTACACACTAAAACTTCTACTTTTATAATTTTAAGCTGTTTTTTATATGATTTATCAAACACTAATAACTTACTTAGAATCAACTCTATGTAAGTAATTACGAACACACACCTACTAACCAAGTGTAGACACAGTTTTCAAATTATCACTTCACATATAGTTTTTGCATAATAAGTTAGTAACTCTTTCAAAATCAAATTTTACATTCAGTTGTATACATTTACAAACACACACACATGCTATCTTGTTGATTTAAATGTCAATAAACTTGAATTCACTAAATCCTTATGCTCTATTGTCAGTCAGTATTGTGCCTTGTTATATTTTATGTGCATATTGCAATTGCTGCAACTCATTAAACAATTATAAAGTTACACAATGTGACATTTAATTGAAATGACGTGTACACAGGAGTCAGGAGACATGTTTCCTTTGATAGAGGAAACATGAACATAGTCTTTATTGACATTTTGTGCACCGACACTAATGGCGAAAACTGCATATAACACCGTCAGTTTTGGAAAACTTAGTACTGCTTGGCTGGCAGTGCAAATCAATCCCAAGTCCCAACATTCAGAATCAAGCTCAGCAGTGGTCATTGCAAGCTGAATTGCTCATCAACAAATTTGGGACTGCAGCTTCATGCCTCGTCGTTTCATTTGTTGAGGCACGTTGAGCAAAAGGCTCGATAAAGATACCCGGTTTAAAGAGTCCCAGTTACACATATCAACACTCTTTATCTTTACAAGTTTAGCATTCTAATGAGAAACTCTAATGCACCCAAAGCACAAAATATTACACCACAGATTTCAGAAAACACACAAGAGCATTCAAGAGAATTGGATATATATAATCAAAACTACCATCATTTCTCCAATTGCTATCTCAGTAGGTTAAAACGATTCAATACAAAAAAGAAGTTGATTGCTCAGGCATCTGGAGCCTAGATAAAAGATACTACTGAGTACTGAATAAGACCTGGACAGATGTCCCTAACTTTTGATGAGAGTAGTAGTGTTCAGGACTAGTTAAAATCTAATCGACGTTAACCTTGTTCTTGTTAATGGACCACAAAACATAGATATCAGATGCAAACAGAACACGCCCCTATCCATCAGCTTTCTGTGAAGTTATGTCCTCTATTATTCCTTTACCGTCCTTGGCATCAAAGAAGAAAAAGTTCTTCAGAGGATCTCCTTTGCCTGATATAGCTTTGATAACTTCCTATAGTGATGATGAAAAATATGTATCAGCAAAAGAGTTACTAAGACAAGATGATCATCAAGAGTGTACACAAGAGTCGTGTGCATTTCACCTGTCCAAGGATTCCTCCAAGGATGGCACAGACGGGTGGAAATTCTGTTCTGCCTTCTAACAATCTCTCCAGGAGAGAGTCAGGAATCTGGGATTCAGCTACCGACTGCATAAGAAAGAGTCGGACAATCAATAGGCATGGTATGAAACTATGAATGAGGATCACAGGTAAAGAGACGAGGCAATAATTACATGTTTCTCACAAAGTTCCTTCCTCAAATTCCGAACATTTGCCAGGTCAGCTGCAGAAGTATCCCCAGGACTGCGTCCTTGTGTCTCTTCATACTTTTCTATCACTGCAAATGAGAGTTGAGAATTTAAACATTAGTTCAAGTGGAAAGGGGTCAAAAAGAGGAAAGAGATAGAACATCAACCTCAAAGATAAAAATTGCATAATTTGTCTAACTCAGTGGGATGTTGTTGATAGAAATATACAGAAAGCCTGTGTGTGTCTTCCACGAACACTAGCTCATATACATTCAAGTTGAGGTACCAAAAAGAGACGCATATTCCAACTAAATTCTATTTAGAACAATCTGACCTCCAGTAGTGATCCAAAAAATAGGACCAGCAAAAGCCAAGAAAACATTTGTAAAAGGTAACTACTTAAGGAGAAGGAACAAAAAGATTAACATTCACCTCTCAAGGCTAAATACAACTTAGAAACCCTTCTCGGAAGGGACTTCCAGGGGACTGCAATAGCATCCTGCAAGAGAAGAATGACAAGCGGTTTTTCTAAGGACATGATGAATGGTAGAACAAAAGAAAAATATACTCCGTACTATTTATGTGAAGAAAATTGCTAGAAAATAACAATGAACAGCCCCCGGAGTGAAAGGAACCAATTCTCTTAAGAAGGAAAAAACAGACATACAGTCTCACTCACTCTAACATGAAAAGCAGTAACCATCTTTTCTCCAATGAAAACTAGAAAATTGACATTCTTATATAGCTGAAAATCCAAAAGACTGCCAAATAATTTTGATGCTACCACTAGAGTCTAGACATACTTAATGCACTCCTAGCAAAAAAACAAACAGAAACAAAATAACAGGGCGGAGGGTGTATAATGAACAACATTTATTTGTACATTCTGCTTATAGTTGCATATTCTACTAATATTTCATACCTCAAAGCTCGGATACTCTAGATTGATTTCTAATGTTTCATCGCCTTTTTTCTGCCACAGGAGAAACAAATGATGTTCGTAAGCAGCTCAAATCAATGTTGGAAAAAACAGTAGTTTCTTAACAAGATAAAAGAAATTAGGCACATTAAGGTAACATATATTTCATACATAAAAAGTCATCCTTCACACCTCAAGAATGCTAGGAATTCTTCTGAGTAAGTTTAGAGTATAACCTTTCAACAACCTCTCTAGTCTCTACTGAGATCACAATATGGTTTTAACGGAGGAGGAAAAAACCATAGTACAATAGAGGAAGGTGAAGAAATTAAGTGGGACAAAAAAAATCTCACAATATGATACTGGGTGCATAACAAGTTTTCATAGGAAAAAAAATAAGCAAAGAAAGACGAACCTTGGAGTAATCATAGTTCTTTAAATCAACAAATATTTCACCACACGAGTCTCTACAGTCCACTGTGTAAAATGAAATACGCTTGGGCAATTTGCGGCACTTCTCATTAACTGATATCTGCATCAGAACATTAATGATTTTTGCATATAAGTTGCAGGGATGTCAAGAATATGCATATATGCATAGAGATGAAGAAAATTAAAGTTCCGGCTAGTACAATAAGCTAGATGTACACCTTTGTTGAAAGTGAGCAGCCACTGATAACTACAGCATCAAACTTTTCAAAGAAATCAACACCGAAGTCAGATAATTCACCTGCGACGAGAACAAGTGAATCATTCACTAATAGCAGCTAATTGGCATGGTTAATTAAAGCCACGATGCATACAACAGATCAACAGACTGATAGGAATACAGAAAAACTGAAGTTTTAATCTACTAATCTCGAACACATTAACTATTACTTTCATCTTCTAGATGCAACAACACAGAATCAATGATACACAATTAGAGATGCTCCTTACTTCTTTTATCCTCAAATGTAACTGCAAGCAGAAAACAATTGAGCATATACACTTAACCATCACTAAAGGATATCATGGAGAAACTAACAAACAAAGGACATGACACAACTCTACTACTGGTTTATCCTTGCAAACTGAGTATCTAAGGAGAACTAGCAGCTTTGTATAAACGACCAGAATTCTCGGTGTAAATCGCAAGCTACAAACAAGTCAGTGAAAAATTGAAATCGAAACAGCATGTTACCTTTCTGAACCGAGACACGAACCATGGGGTTGAAATCTTTCAAGGAATCGCAACACATCTCGGCAAGAGTCTTCCCACCGTACACACTCTCATCCATCGGAATCAAAAAATTTGCAGACAACAATTCCTCAGTCACAATACGATCATCGATCAGAGTCACACTCCCAACTCCTGCCAGCACAATATTCTTGCAAAACTACAAAACCCACCATGCATTCATCAACTAGACAAAAGAATCCAACAATAAGAAGCAATTACCTCAACTACAAACCCACCACAAATTCATCAATTGAACAACATAATTCAACAATAAGAAGCAACAATTAGGCAAAAATTACCTCAACTATAGTGCCTTTGAGGCCACTGACTAGTATATGAGACTTGCTAAGCCTGAAAGTGAAAAAAGCAACAATCTTTCAGCACAAATTGGAGAAGAGAAACAAGGAGAGCAAAATGGGTACTGAATTGAGTACCTTCGCTGAGCATCGGCACCCCAGACACGAATCTGGCGGTCGTAGAGAGCGGTCTCTTGCTCAGTCAACTCCTCACCTTCCATTTCTACTTGGTTCATTTGATTCTCTGAGATTTTCTGAAAATCAAATTGATTGAGAAACCCTAAAGTTTGGAATACTAATAACTAGAGCTGGTTCAGTTGAATCTTCGTCTTCCCCAAATTTGGAGTTTCAAAGTCGCTGGCTTTTTGTTTCCCCTGGATAATTATGGTCTGATTTATGCAAATATGACATTCAACATAGTATAACTAAAAAAATAAGTGCATGAGTAAATACAAACATAAAATATTTAGATAAAACTTAAAATTAAAAATTTCAACTTAATTTATTAAATTAAAGT
This sequence comes from Plantago elongata, assembly GCA_036897095.1. NCBI lineage: Eukaryota > Viridiplantae > Streptophyta > Magnoliopsida > Lamiales > Plantaginaceae > Plantago > Plantago elongata. Next base: position 20,443 of record JAYMSP010002125.1, read on the forward strand.
ATGATATAAATTGTAATTAAGTAAAACTGAACTAAACTGAATTAATTTTAAATTAAAGAGAAGTATAGCCTAGCTATTGACTTCCAAACATTTCCATAATTATCAAAGTATAAGTATCAGACTATGATTTTAAATTATATAAAAACATAACCTAACTATGTTTGTGGGTTTAACTCGGCCCGGAGTTCGAATTTTTACAATATGTTGATTCGACACCCAATCCGATAAATATAGTCCAGTATGGATACGAGTCGGGTCAGGTCCGGTCTCGGGTAAAATTCGATCCGGTACATTTATGCTCACTCGTCACTCCCGTATATGCTATTGGTTTAGCTCGGACGAAATGAAAGTAAAATGCAATGATCCACCAGGTTCACGACGATTTAAAAGAGGGGAAACTGAAACAGAAAATCGCAGAGCCCTAAGAACAACGAAAATGGAAAATGAGTCGATTCCATCATCATCATCACTGTCACTGCCAAAGATGGCGAGAAAGAACATAGTCGCCGGAATCGAAGACTTGGGAGAGGACATCCTCTGTGATATCCTCGTCCGGCTTCCGGCGTTAACGTTTGCATCGGCGGCTTGTGTGAGCCGCTTGTGGAATTCTCTCTGCAAGACTCACCTTTCTTCTCCCAAACTCTCTTCTGCTGTCTCTTTCAACCCTTCCCTTCAGGTACTACTCATCAATTACATCTATTTAAGCTCCATTTGCTACTTAATTTCAGCTTTTGATCGAAAAAGTTGCAAACTTTAGTCGGGATTTTCTTCCATTACCCGGGTCTATGAATAAATTGTAGACGAGACTCCAGTGTATCACAATAAACAACTACCTCACTTAGATTATGAATTTAAAATAATTATTTCAATCCACAAGTTCTACAACTTACTCATAAACCAGTTGACGTATATATAAGAATGAACACCTAGCTCCTTTTTCCATCTGGTTGCCTTGAGCTATATTTATGAGTCTATAGAAGATTGCAGGTTTGATTAAGAAATGTCTTGTTTCTCATCCGGTTATGTTAATTTAGTGAGTACTGGAACTCCCAAACTTCTAGCATTAGTTGTTCAGTTGTTCTCTCTGTTAGTTCACATGCCAAAGGCAAATATGTACACGTACCACGGGTATAATATAGGTGATATTCTTTTTTTTTACCTCTAACAATGGAGTTGTTGGAAACAGGAGATAGTCACTTAACATTTGTACTTACAAGTTATAATTGAAGTTCGAGTCACATCAATTTGATGTTGGGGACTAGTGCTTGAGCTTCTGCAATTTTTTACATGACACTGGCGGTGTATATATCTAGGATTATAAGTTTTTACGGAGGAGAAGTACCAATACATAGTAGTATCTGAAGAAGATTTATTGCTAATTCTGCACATTCCACCGACAAAGTTTCAACAACTTTCACGGTTTCACCTAGAGGCCATCTTTACTTTTTCACATATTTAGTCTTACTTATATGTTTAGTTTATAACAATAGTGAGTGAACCTGTCCACTAGCCCCCACATCAAACATATGTACATTGGTAGTAGTAGAGAAATATAAAATATGAGAGTGAAAGGGTGAGTGCCATTGGCAATCTTATGCAAAAATGTGTGTCTAAATCTAGACATATGGATGCACTGACTTGAGAAATGGGCATACTTATGTACATGATAAAACTTAATTGTTTTGAGAATATCATTAGAATATCTCATGGCAATGGTTTTATGAGTAAAACCAAATATCACTATATAACTTTAAATTTGCTTTTAGGGATGGTTGCAGATCATTACATTTTCTTGGTTGTTACCTTTGCCATTTTAACTTTTTTTTTTTTGGCTGTCATGGTTGCAGAGTGCTGTGGATGAGGTTGTTGACAAGGTTTTATCTAGACCTATTAAACCACATTTTGCCCTTGCTTCCATTGGCCCCTCGTTTTTCTTGTCAGAAGCTCATCAACTGGTATGCTCAATGTTCAATGTTTCTTGAAATTGAGGCATGAGTTCTCTGTTATTTATTTATGAGTTGGTGCCTGCAGATTGCTGAAAAATTGGGCACCGAGATTCCTCTTGTCACTAATTTGTCAGAGGGAATCATTGGAAAAGACCTGCATACAAATAACTTCGTTGAGGTAATTTATAATTTTTTTAGTGTTATATAGTTTATGTATTACTTTTGATCTTTAAAGCAGGGTTCCAGACATTCTTTAGTGTGATATCTTGAAGATGCTTCTTTCTTGCCTGTTTGTTGATGTGCAACACAATGATTGAATTATTGTCGTTGGTTCCCATACTACTCCGTTATAAGTTATGGATTTCTCTGTTCACCGATGCTGTTAATGTTTTAAGATGCTGTGATCCAGGTACAATGGGAAGTTACTGATGAGGAAGACTCTGAGGATATACCAACGTTGTCTATGGCAAATGTTAACACTGGGCTTATATTGACGATTGGGTTTTTACCCGGACTAAAGGCCTATACAGTTCCTTTGCTTATGCAAGAGAGGGTAAATTTATTGGTGTTTGGTGTTAAGTTGCTGTGGTTTGATCGGCTTTCAATTTACTGTTTGTTTGGACTACTAAGATATACAGTATCATATATCCTGTCTCTGTTTGCTATTATTTGGAACCATTCTATTAAATATCACTAGGAACTAACTAATATTGCAAGTGAAGGTGTTTATCCCTCAGCGATCGGAATTAAGGTCTTTACTCTTGATCTATCATAAGTATCTAATGGAAGACATTCTTTTATAGAGGTGCATCCGGACACCAGGACCTGAAGCTTTGTTCATCGATGACTTTATAACGGATATCAGGCGACATGCATCTGTTTTTTCAGATTCTGAGTCTCCTGCTGGCATTATGTTCTTCACGGTAAGATGTCCTTTTCCAGATCCGCATTCAACCTTCTTTCCCCACCCCCACTCACCAACAGAACACAAGATCCCTCTCTGTATCTTACATACCTCTATATGAACATTAACATGTGGTATTGTATTCATGTCTGTAAACACTAAACTTTTTTTCTGCTTAATTTGGAATTCGTTATAACTTTTCCTTAAGTTTAATCCCACACCGAGTCTGTGACAACCAGCCCGCCTCGAGCTTTCCTCCTATTATACTGTATTATATAACTAGATCAATATATGTTTGTTGCTACTGATTGTTTGATGTTTAATCTCTCTGGCCTTGTATTTGGTCGCTAATGGAATTATGATTGCGCTTTGTTTAAGCTCACTAAACAGATAATGCATAAATCCTTAAGACACTTTATTGTTTATCGTTTCTTCTTGATTTAGATTCTGACATTCGGGTTGTTGATGTCTTAGGACCGGAGAATGGACATGAAGCCTGTTCTTCAAAAGATGGGTAAGTGACTTAGTCGAAATTATGGGTGAACATTTATTGGTAATGCTTGTTGAGACAGAAACTGAATGATGTTTCAGTTTCGGTTGATATGGCAATTTAATACTGTCTTGTGTTGCCTGTGATTTGCAGAATATGCCTTCACTCCAAACACGGCCATTGTCGGTGCTGTGTGTAGTAAGCTCTTATACAATACCAACAAACTACCCTCAACTATTGTTAGGCCGAGGGCTACCTCTGTTGCAACTGCACTTATTTTTGTAAGGGATAAGAGCAAGTCGCTAGGTGATTATTTTTAATTTGAGAATTGCATCTGTGTTCTGATCTATGCTTATGTGTATTCCTATCCGTTCGAATGGGTTAACTAGCAGTGAACTTAGTTTCCTGGCTTCATATCTTGAAGGTACGGGGCAAACAAATTTTCATGTCATGGTATCAACTGGTTTGTCACCTGTTGGTTTGACATACAAAGCAAGTTCTGTTAAATGTTATCCGGCATCAACTTGCCTAACTGCAGCAAAAGAATCACTCCATGAGCATCTTGATGGGCAGACTATTTTAGATGAAGTCTATGATGAGGTATCTTCTTCTGAAATACTGAAGTAATTACACCACTGGTTTTTTTCTGGATATTGGGTGGAATAGAGGCCAAGTAGGAGAGAACCCTAAGAATGTGTTACTCTCCCCCCTCCTTAATCCTCTTTCCGTTATTCCTTCATGTGACAGCTTGGAGATCGTATTCAGTATCCTTCTTTTTACATTGGAGTGACTAAAAGAAGAAAATGTTACATTGGAAAGGAGAATGTAAAAAGGATTCAATTTCTGGAATTCCATGAAGTCTCTGGGTAATTCTATCTCTGCGATTATGCTCTTTATGTTTTAAACTTAACATTTGTTTTCCCGCAATTCTTTATGTCATATTTAACAGGACCTTAGCAGAAATGGATCTTGTTGATTAGAATTTCATATGTGAAATGATTCAAATCTAGGTGAACAAAATAATCAAAATCTACGAGTTTCTAGAATAATGTGTATGTCTACCTCCCCCCACTTCCCCTTTATTTCACAATGAATTAAAAAAGACTGAGCTTTTTCTCTACTTTTTCAGAGGAAACGAGGAGTATCTGTTTGTAGAGTCCACTGGCATTAAAACTGGAGACCCCTTTCGGTTTTATGTCTCAAACTCTAAAGTTGCAGTCCAATCTTGCAAAAATGTGTCTGATAACCTGAAACGTCTGGCGGAAGATGGTCTGCAAAAGCCGGGTGTTCCTGCCAAAAGTGAAGTATTTGGTGGCATTATCTTTTCTTGCTGTGGCCGAGGTGACTCATTTTTTGGAAAACCTGGTATTGATAGTGCTCCATTTCTGGATAACTTTCCTGGGGTCACTTTTGGAGGAACTTATTGTGCTGGAGAAATCGGACGTACAAATTTGAGCTTGTATGATCCAGATTATGAAGAAGGCGATTCTATTAGCTGCTACGAGCACTGCTATAGTGCAGCCTACTTAGTTATGTCATATTCTCCTCCACCAACACGGCAACCTTAGTTTTCTCCTGAAACTCTAATACTTTTATGTGAAAATATTATCAAGTTAAGTTGGATTTATGCATAGAAAAAACGCCTAGTACAAGTCATATACTCATGTGTATACAAATGTTTCAATAGTGATCATGTTTGTCTGCTCTACTCTTGATTTCGTTTTGCCAATTTCGGGTTCATCGTTCTTTTTGCCAGTACAGTTTTCTTAGTGCAGTGAACATATGTGATAGATTGTGATTTCTGAGGACAAGTTTTTATTCCGGAAAAGCTTGTAGCCTCCCTGTCCTGCAAAATAGCTCACACCTCTTTGTGATGATCTGTCTAGTTTGGTTATGCAACATTTTTTTGTCACACTTTTGCAATATTTTACCTAAAAATAGTCTATGCCATATCATTAAAAAAGACTCGGACTGATATCGTATTGGATGAAGAAGAACTAACCACCGATACGACGGTCAACATCGTCACAAAGAAGTTTGCCACCAAGGGCTAAGCTAGTAATGGCCGAGACTAAGACCCACTTGGAAGAACCCAACAAGAGCTTTTGTTAAATCGAGATTAAATTAGTTAGAATGTGAATCCAAGAACTCACATGGAAAAGTTGTTAGAACATGGCACAAGAAGTACAAGTGAAATACCACTAGTATTTAACTACTACTACGTTGACTCTACTCCCAGTTCTTGCTAATTGGTTATTAAGTTGTAGTATTATAGTATAGTTCTATTAGGCTCAGCTTCTATCTCTAAGAATATCTCTTGATAGAGCTATGGCAACGA
>JAYMSP010002126.1:0-26120 GCA_036897095.1 Plantago elongata
GTTGCATTCATGCTCATCCTGATACATGCTTGATTATCCTCACTAAGTCTATATGACTTACGCTCTTCCTGTTCTAACTTTGATTTTCCAGGTATAGAGCACGAAGTGAGGTTAGGGTAGACAGACTGATACTACACTTTGCTACTTATTCCGCTACTACTGTACTAGACGTATGATATGACTTTTGACCTGTAAATTATATTTGGGGTCTGTAATAATTATACGTTTTGAAATGTATATTTGGGAGTTCGGCATAATCCTTGACGTCCGGACCTCGATCCGATACCGGGCCGCTACATTAAGTCTTATTATTTGTTTAATATAATGCGACATTGTACAACCTTGTTATGCGACAGTGCAATGAGGCGTCGCATTAATAGAAATTAAACGGTGAAAATTAAATTTAGAATGAATTTAATGATTTAGATCGTAATATTATGGATAGTACAATGCGGCAGTACTATTATTAGTCATCCCATGTTATTTTTAGTGTTGCTAAAATAAAAATTCCTTGAAATGTAATTATTATAATCTAATATCTTATTCTAATTGGCTTGATAAATTCTCACAGAGAGAGTTAAGTTTATATTAATAGAAAAAAGAAAATCATAATATTATGATCATAAATTTTTTAGAGATTGTCCGCTCCTTCAATTATATTGGTATATATTATATAGTTATACCGTCTTCGATCATACTTAAATTATGTTCTTTTAATTGTAATTTTAAAACTGAACTGAAGAACTAAATTGAATGATAATATATAAAAATAAAAGATATAATTAAATTAAATTAAACAAGTTTGAGAAATTAACATCGACTTACTCGAAACAAAATAATGATAATAAAATATACCAAGTCGTTCCTAGTTCCTAGTAGGATCGCATTGATATTGGCACAATCGCTCTCAATTCAATACTCTCATGAAAGCCTTTCCCTTTTCCTTTTCCCTTTGTTTTGTGCATCATCCACTCCACACATTTTCAGGAAAAAAAAGGGTGTCTTGTGTTATGTTGTGTCTCTCTCTACAGCTATGTCCCCTCCTTTTCTATTCTTTTTATCCCTCCATTGTTAAAGCACCAACGAAACTAGCAACTAAACCTCTCAAAGTTTCCATCTTGCGACCTTCAGACCTTCCCTTTTCCGCCTCTGGACTGCTTTTGCCTCACTTTTTACTTCTCGACTGATTTGCTAGGTGGGTTTTTGTTTTTCCCCTCTTCTTGACTTTCCTTTATTCCATTTTTACTGCGGTGTGAGTTCTTGTGGGGTTTGTGATAGATCTCTTGTGGTAGGGTTTTTTTTCTTGCTGAAAAAGAGGTGGGTCATTGCTCAAGATCTGTATGCTTTCATATACCCTTTTCTGTTTCCAAGTTGCTTTTACTCTTGGTTAGTGCTTATACTTTTGCTATGTGGTAATGTTTGACTTGTATAGAGTGTTTGAGGGGCTACATTTTGCTTTTTCTTGCAATCTGGTTGAAGAGAAGCTGAGTAGAGTTTGCTAGGTTACTTGACAACCTTTTTGTTCTGTGGATCTGAATCTGTACATCTGTCTGCTTCCATATTTCTTTTTCTTGATATGTTGATTATTGGTTTATGGCCTTACTGTGTTGTTTCTAAAAGGAAATGTGATCACTTTCTTATTTATTAGGCATTAGCTTGAACTCTGAATGTTTGTATTTGTTGTGGTTGTTTGCCTTGTTGCATTATAGTATACCTTTTCTTTGAACTGATCTCTACCTGTGGTTTGCAATTGCAGATGCCAGATGATGATATCTGATTTTGGTACCATAAAAGAAAGCAATTTGAACTTGACCCCTGAATAAGTTTGTTGTCAATCTCTGTCAATTTACGGATTCTTTATTTGTTCCAATGGCGTCGAGCTTTGTTACCAAGAGTTCATCCTCTGAAAGACAGGATAGAAACCTTGGTGAGAAAGTGCAGGGAGGGAGTTCTCAGAAGGTGAAACCGGTAACTTACTCCAAAGCAGGTAAATCGGATCCTTCTGTAAAAGAATTGCCGAGAAAGTTGGAAAATGTTGCCTCAAAACAGACTGCTGCTGAAATGGAATTAAACAATCATTCTCGAGCTGCATCGATTAGTTCATTGGCTGGTAAACTGGATTCAAGCTTACATTTTGGTAAATCGGAACTGGAAAGGAATCCATTAGATTGTGGAAATGTCCAAGATATCCCTGCATCTACTAAAGTAAGCGATGGAGCAAGCAGCCTTCCGAAGACTAGTGGAAGTGCCAAGATTAGTGATCGAGTGGATTTTGTTGATAGTGGAAAGAGCAGCTTTTATAGGGGTAGCACGAGTACTGATGTGAGTGATGAAAGTTCATGCAGCAGCTTGAGTAGCACTGTTAACAAACCTCACAAAGCAAATGACCTTAGATGGGAAGCAATTCAAGCAGTCCGCGTTAAGGATGGGCCCTTAGATCTGAGGCACTTTAGACTACTGAAGAAGTTGGGTTGCGGTGACATTGGAAGTGTCTATCTGTCAGAATTATGTGGTACAAAGTGTTATTTTGCAATGAAGGTTATGGATAAAGCCTCACTAGCTAGTCGGAAGAAACTATTGCGTGCCCAGACAGAAAGAGAGATATTGCAGTCTCTCGATCATCCTTTTCTTCCAACTTTGTACTCCCATTTCGAAACGGAGAAGTTTTCCTGTTTGGTCATGGAGTTCTGTCCTGGAGGCGATTTGCATACTCTCCGACAGAAGCAACCAGGAAAATATTTTTCTGAACAAGCCGTAAAGTATGATATCCTCCTAACTCATAATCTTTTTGTGTGTGTACTGTACATGTTTCTTCTTGGCTGCTTACATTTCATGTATTGTTGAGTAATGATTATGATTTGGATCTTGATTAGGTTGTTTGTTCCACAATGTTTCTCTCGGGACCTTGCTAATCAATGTTTTTGCTTATCATTCATTACTGTAGTCTAATCTATTTGATGTTTGGAATCACAAAATATGTCAAATTTAATTTGAACTCAAGTGCTAAATTCTGCTCAATTAATTTTAATCTGGCCAACATGCTTGGATAAATTAGCAGTTGTTTGCTGATCTTGTGGTCAACTTAATGCGTGGTTTATTAGTATGGATGTTGATGCGAGTTTCAGGTATATTAAGAATGACTTTGAATATAGAATATTTAGTTTTCTATTTATTGTGTGTTTCACCCGCCTTTAATGATTGCCTTTTATATACACTTGAATGGTTTCTATTTGCTCTACCTACCTGAATGATTTCAAAAGAAGAAAAAGATTTAGTCAACAAGTCGACATTTTCCCTAATATACCATGTCACATGAGTATCTTTCATTCTATATGTTGACTACCACGTGTCATTCCCGAGTATGTGAGTTTTTCTTGCTCTCCCATTTCAATCAATTTTCGTTGCTAGTGCCTTGGGTTTGGATCTGTGTCTCTTCAGCTTGTTTATACTACTTAGCTAGTCATTTTCACCTGTTTATTCAAGTCACTTGAAACCAGATCACTGTTTAGTGTACCTAATTGCTCCATGTTTTGAGAAAGCTGATTTCCACCTTTTTTTTTCACAATATGAATGATGAGTTTTCTATATAGCTTTGGAGATGTTGTGCAAGTTGCATGCAGTCCATACGCTTCTAAACAATGAGAATGTCTCCTTTAGAGTGCTCGGCATCAGAGCAATGCAAATACAGTGTCCTCGTGGTTGTATACTAAATGTGTGCCATTCATGCAGGTTTTATGTAGCAGAAGTCCTCCTTGCTATGGAATACCTCCACATGCTCGGCATTGTCTACCGTGACCTCAAGCCTGAAAATGTCCTTGTTCGAGATGATGGCCATATAATGCTATCTGATTTCGACCTTTCACTTCGTTGCACGGTCAGCCCAACTCTGATTAAATCCACCTCTGTTGACCCAGACCCGAAAAACTCCGCATATTGTGTCCAACCTGCTTGCATTCAGCCGTCGTGTATCCAACCATCATGCATGGCCCCCACAACATGCTTCGGTCCTCGCTTCTTTTCGAGTAAATCTAAGAAAGACAGAAAACCCAAAAATGAAACCACCAATCAAGTCCGTCCCCTGCCGGAGCTCATGGCCGAGCCAACAGATGCTCGTTCCATGTCATTTGTCGGGACCCATGAGTACTTGGCACCCGAAATCATAAAAGGTGAAGGGCATGGCAGTGCTGTGGACTGGTGGACTTTCGGAATTTTTCTATACGAGTTGATGTTTGGCAAGACACCGTTTAAAGGGTCTGGTAACCGTGCCACACTTTTCAACGTGGTGGGCCAGCCCCTTCGCTTTCCAGAATCGCCTGTTGTTAGCTTTGCCGCAAGAGATCTCATGAGAGGGTTGCTGGTGAAGGAGCCACAACATAGGTTGGCGTATAAACGTGGTGCAACTGAAATCAAACAGCATCCTTTCTTTGAAGGCGTGAATTGGGCTCTGATTCGCTGTGCTAGCCCGCCCGAGATCCCTAGGCCTGTTGACTTCCAGAGACTCCCTGTGCCTCCTGGGCCGACTGGTCTGAAAGTTGCCCCACCTCCTGCTGCTGCTGCTGCTGTTCCTGCTCAGCAGAACTCCGATAATTATCTGGAATTCGATTTCTTTTAGAAGTTTCACTCCGTACCTGACTTGCTATTTGTTCTCTTACAGTATAGATAAGATGTTGGGACTTCATTTTCATAGACTAGTCTCTTGTATTGTTGTATTGATAGTTCCTGATCTGTACTGCAGATGTTGCACTGTTGCTATGAATCCATTAATGTGTTCTTTCAAGCTTTAGTAGATAGTATTTTGCATACTAATATCATACATACGAAACGTGATCAATGTACCGACTGAGAGGGTCATCTCCTAATATGTTACGCACTTCCCACTAGGGCAATGCATTCACAGAAGGGTCACTGCAAAGCGCCAGAGTTAAACAGGTCATTCATCTTATACTTCAAGAAATAGTTTTCTTTTTGGCAACTTCATCCGTAAGAATTTCATAGACGAGATAAGTGTGCATGTATTTGAAACCTTTAGGATATATGGTCTATTTAAAGTTCCCTAGTATGAGTATGAGTGAGTTAACAAAAAAGGATGAATAGATAAATAAGTATAAAGTATATGTTGCATTTTATATGTAAGTTATTTTTAGGCCAAACTAAAGAGAAGTAAACAAAGCGGGGATAGCTCAGTTGGGAGAGCGTCAGACTGAAGATCTGAAGGTCGCGTGTTCGATCCACGCTCACCGCATCTTTTTTCTCTTTTTTTTTGTTTTGTTTTGTTTTGTTTTGTTTTATTTCATTGCACGTTCTGTGAGCCTGTGAGCCAAACTGCTAAGAAACCATTTACTATAAACTCTAACAATATAATATATTTTTATGTCCATATACTTCATAACGTGACATGTAAGAGGTCGAGCAATCGAGTTTCTTAGTCAATTTTATTCAGTAAACCCTTCCAAGTTGTAACATTATCAGGTCATGAGCAGGAGTAGCATCTCGATCATGAGTAATGTTATACCATAATTCATTATATCAGCTGTCACAATTTCCATATTGCTTCACATACATAATACATCTACGGATTTTAGATACATCCACTGTCACATTTTAGATGCATCAATAAAGTCACATGGGAATATGATTTGTTATGGGAATATGATTTGTTAACATTTCATATCATATTATTAGTGTAAACTTGACTTCATACAATAATTAGAGATTAATCAAAGATAATACATTATTAATTAAGGACATGAATGAATTAACTAATAGTAGTATTTTCCATCGTAATAAGTAGAATCAGATTCTGGCTAGCTAACATAAAATATTAACATGACATAGTTCACTAGTATAATTGAGCAGACATGGGCATGTGGATGGTGCCTAACGTATATGAAGATTCGGGTGGCTAATTAGTGGTGCCAAAATGAAGCATATAAATTGTTGGAATTGCGTTCAACGGTGTGTACAAAACAAAACGTTACCATATTTTCATGTTACTCACACAAGGTGTGCATTATATTACATTATCTCTTCACCTTGGTACTAGTAGTATGTCTCTTTTTAGGGGGAAAATTAAAAAAATGGTATCCTAAATTGTTACACTTTCGATTTTGGTTATTTTGTTACCGTCCATTTTTAGTACCTTTTATTTGAACTTTGTCCGATTTTAGTACTCCGTCAATGGAATTTGACGGAGAACACGGGTGAGCCTCAATCGCTTGTATTTGTCTGAAATAACGTCATGGTGACGTCACAAATTCGCGTGAAATACAACCGTCCGAGATTAAAAAAAAACATAATTATTAAAATTAAATCTGAAATAATATAATAAAAAAGCAAAACAATTCAAATTAAAACAACAAAACAATAAGTAATCGGGAAAAATCCTAACCCCTAAAATCAATTTCTCTCTAGAATTCTTCTGTATAATTGAACTTGTTGAATCGATTTGAGAACTGAGGTAACCGAAAGAGAATGAAAAGTCCGTCTAAGGCGGCTAGCAAGGGAAAGAAGAAGGCTAGCATGACTCCCATGACGAGTACTGGAAATCAGAAGGCGAAGGAGACGAGTACTGAAAATCAGAAAAAGGAGTTGAAGTCGCCAATGACTAGTGCGGTGAAGTCGCAGGTGATGGTGTACACTGATTTCGATAAGAGAAACAGTAAGCTATGATCGAAATTTTCAATTTATGTTGTTGTTGAGTATTTAAATGCTGGTTTATGAAGTTGATTGGAACCTTGTCAATTCCTTTTGCATTGATATTATGTAAGACTCAAGTATCAGCTTCTTGTTATCATTTGATACTGATGTTAAGACTTGAACATTCTCCAATTTAATCTTATGGAATCTTTGTCATTTACAAATCATTGTCATTTCCAGTTTCATAGTGATGTTGTGCTATCATTTACAGATTCTTGTTATCATTTGCAGCCTTGCAGGTTCTAATTCTAACAACCATAATTTACAGCTTATTTTTGCCAAACTCAAATCAAACTGTCAAATTGCTTTAAAAGCCATCATATTCATATTCAGTCTCCAAGTCAAACTGACCAAAATACATACCGCTAGATCAATGATCCATACATCCCAAAGCAAATACATACTTGTAGATTAATAATCCATACAAAATCAAGCACAATACACTGATTCTTTCACTAAAACCCATAACTACTACATCAACATGATCATAATTAAGCAAATGATGCAAACACAACAAATGCACACTGCCTTCCTAAGTTTTTTCATCTTCTTAGCATCAATCTCCTTCTCAATCTCAAATAGTGTCACCTTCTTCTTCAATTTTTTGTTCTCATAAGCCATACATTTCATTTCTTGCTCAACTTTAACAACCATGTCTTCTGCAGCAGTAGCACGAAGCACCAGATGACTAAGTACACCGGACAATCTCCTGTCAAATGGCTCATCACGCAAAAGAAAATACTCAACCCCGCGATTCTCTGTTGATCTCTACGTTAATAGAAAGTATGACTAATTAGCTCAAAATAACATAATTTCTCATACAAAACAGTACCAAATCAGCTCAGACACTAATTAGCTCCAAAAAAAAATTTTGTTTTTTTTAAAGTGTGTGTATTATACGCGGCGTTTTGACGGCAAAATGATAATTAATTTATTAATCTTTTAAAAAAAATCATTTATTTTTTAATTCAAAGTGTGTGTATTACACGCGGCGTTTTGACGGTAAAATATTCTAATTCTCGTTAGGACGGCAAAATGTTCTAATAAAAAAGTTAAATTATTAATTTTAAAATTTTTTTTAAAATTTTTTTAAAAATTCAAAGTGTGTGTATTACACGCGGCGTTTTGACGGACAAATGTTCTAATTCTCGTTAGTTAGCATTAAGTTGGTCAAGATTAACAGACCCATTAAGTTCCATTGACGGAGTACCAAAATTGAACAAAGTTCAAATAAAATGTATTAAAATTAGACGGTAACAAAATAAGATACCAAAATCGGAAGTGTAACAATTTAGGGTACATTTTAAGGATTTTCCCCCTTTTTTGGGAGTGACATCTACACAATTTGAGTACGTATATTTCCTTTTTAAACGAAAATGTAGATCTCCAAGTTCGTACGACCTTCCATGGGAGCTCTAGCCGGAGTTTTTTCTCCTATTGGGAAATAAATTAAATGGGGGTGCTCATATTTGTTTTCATGTAATTACATAAATAAAGACTTTGTGATTCATTTACATTCCTTTTAGGAAACATAAGTGATGGTCAACATCTTTTGATTTATTTATAATTGTTCAAATGGTAAAACTTATTGCAATTGGAACAAACAATAAGAGCAATTTATGCAATTCATAAGAGAAATCATTAGGATAGAACAGTTCTTTTTTAGGAGATTACCAAAGACACATAATTTGTAATTACAACATGTCCACTAGCTAGTTGATCAATATCCAACCTTCTTAATTTGTCGGTATGATATGATCCAATTTAATCCGGATCAACTCGACTTTACTTTGTAATAATCTAAATATTTGTATATAAGACTATATCGTCTAGGACTTCACCTAATCCTATTCGCTAAAATCTGGTTGGATTAAATCATGGGCTTTTGCTTTTCGTGGCATGGTGGTGCAGCGGTGCAAGCTATACGGGTCGAAGTGATGGGCTTCACTTCAACCACTCCTCTTACTCGTGGGGAAGCTATCGTCTGTTCTTTTGAAACCTACTAACGTCATCTGAAAGAACATCATACTTTACAATTCTTCGATGATCCACTTATTATGGATTGTGACAACCCATCTACTAAAACAACATATGGACAATGATCCACTTAGTTTCTCCACAACCACAAAATGAATGTATAGGTAGGTATATTCATAATGATATTCCAGCATATATAATCACATTCCATTTGGTGGCTCATGTCAAATTTGCCATAAAGGTTTAATTAAGAACTCTCCCTACCACATATGTTCATTCGTCTCCACTAAACACTCTGAGAATATTTGGAAAAAATATGTCAATGGTGTGAGTACTGTTGAATAAATTCCGCGCTTCATTTATAAAATCATAACCCCTAATATATATTAAGATCTTATTCGCTCCCAACAAAAGCAATATAATAAAAATAGATTATAATTAAAATACAAAGTGAAGGGAAATGCAAATGCTGGTTATGACCTGGGGCCAACTTTCATTTAAGCACCATTTGAACCGTGAGTTATATGCGTTGATATGAAAATTCTCATATGTTATAAAGTTTTATAAAGATTATTTTAAATGTTAACACCTTATGCTATTAATAAGATTATCTATGTTATTAATTAAAATGTCTATATTTTAATATGAGAAAACACAAATATGAGAATATTAACATTTTAATTAATAACTTTGATGATTTTTCTTGACATATATTCGTTTTGTACTTTATAGATGAAATATTTAAAGGCAGCCTCTGAAAAGATTTACTTTAGGATCTTGTTTAGCAAAACTAGCTAAAAGGTAACTTGTAGACTGGTAGTTGGTTATGTAACTTTTTTTCAACAGCCTAATTTGGTTAGCTTCTCAAACCAGCCAGTTCGTTTGAAAAGCTGTGAATTTACGTAACAAGCTTTTTAAAGTTAATGGAGCTGAAAATTTAGCTGAGAATGTAGTGGTAAATATATATTCTATTTGTAAAATTTCTTATTAATTGAAGTGTTATCATTTGTTATTATTGACTTTAACATATATATCTATTAGATGATAGGTTATTATTAATGAAGGTAACTTTGATTTTGATTTTGATCAATATCAATTTATTATTTTTAAAGGTATATTGGTAGAAATCATTTATTGGAATTTTGATTACTGACTTTATTTATAAAATATAATAAGAGTATAATTGTATCTAATGATATCTAATCTTGACACCAAACCATAAGGACATGAAAACATTAGACCTACCCCAATGGGGCGCCGTGGGGCACGGTGCGTCCTCGGCGCCCCAACGGGGCAGTTTTGCCGCGCCAACGGGCGCGACGAAACAAATGGCACCGTGCTACGGCGTCGGCAGCCGCCAAGTGCCAACCCCCCCCCCCCCCCCCCACACACACACCTCCCTTTTTTTGTTTTCCTCGTTTTTTCCGGTTTTCGATTTTTATCCGTTTTCAAACGATAATATCTCCAAAAATACTTAATAAGAAAATATAAAAAAAAAACGGATAGGTTTTTTCACGATCTACAAAATGAGACCAATTTTGACATTTTTTAATTTTTTAATCATTCATTTTGAATTTTGAATTATTTTCGATGTTGTGTGTTGTCTCTTTGTTTCATTTTATCTTCGTACGATTTTCATTTCCCGCATTATGTTGTAATATATTCCTCGTTTGTTCTATGCCATTAAATTTTAAAACTTCTTCGGTAAAATGTTCATTAATGTGAACTTTTAATAAATAATTTTATGATATGAAATTTAAAAAAAATTGACGTGACGTCGACGACGCGTTACCATTGAAGTAAAAACAACGACGACGCATCGTCGGAGCGTCACCACTGTGAATGGTCTTAGTTGATATGGTTTGAGACGGGGCCAAATTCTTTTATTACAGGAATAGTATGAGTCTGTGACTTTGGACTTTTAAGTTTTTATATGAATATCTCTTCCGCATCATTGTCAGACGAGGATTGATGGTTTGGAGACAATTACTATCTTGTAAATATACTTTTGAACGATTCCAACTCATTTAAAGAAATTTTAGCCGTCGAGCAATAAATTATCCACGAATAAAATCTAACACTACTACCTAATAATATGTTATTACTAGGTCATTAGAGAATCTTACTGGCTGTGATCAATAGATTATGAACCCATCAACGATTAAATAGAGTAGATATAATGCCATCTTTATAGTTGGTTACAGACCTAAATCTACTCAATACACAGTGTGTGTACACACACACACAAAGTTATTAAATAAAAAAAGCATCTATAAGTGATAGTAGCTCCAAACTAAATTTCTTTCCCCGAACATTTAATTCATATTTTAACAATACATCTTATTTTATATTGATTTCGGGTAAAATTAAATTCGTTTAGACATCATGTGAATTAAGTTTCAGACCGAAGATTGTGGCTGGGCATCGATTTGGACGCATAAAGAGTAGGGCATGCGTTCAAATCCAATATAAAAATTCATTCTCTAACATTTTATCATTATATACTTATTACGTATAGTTTTTTTATCTGAGTAGTTCTAATATATCCAAGTCACTTCTTTTGTTGTTTAAATTTCTTATCTTTTTATTTTGACTTTCAACCTCTTCTGTGTAACTCGTAAATATCTCATTTATAGGTAGGGGTCGATCTATATTGGAAAGGTCGGTATGATTAAATCAACAATAATTATTAGAATGGATAGGTCTTAAAGTATTCATTTGAAAAAGTATTACTCTCATGGGCTATTCTATTCTCAGGTCGGGTTCGTACAAACCTAAACACATGTCTCCGTTAGATGATCAACGAGTATGATCTTACAAATTATATATCATAATTAAATTTTAATTATTACAATATAAACGTACAACTATACCCTTTTTTAAATTTAATAATAATTATTACAAATAAATTAAATTTCCATTTATATACAAACTACCAATACACCCCTTATCCTCTCCAATCTTCTGTATAATTCTGATGGAATTGAGCGTGAGAAGCAGTGGTGAAGAATCAACGGAATTGGAAGAAGGTGATGGAAGTAAGAGCTAGTATGGTTTTTTTCTGAATCTGTTTATGGGGATGTTGAATTGAAGGAATTATATAAAACTGAATTGCCATGCCATACGCCGTACTATCCGTCTTCATCTTCATCTCCTTTAGTTCATCTATATATTTGATGCTTCAAGTTGAATTGAAGAAATCCGAAAAAACAATTCTCACTTTCGAAATCGATTTCAGTAGTGCTGGACTGCTGGGAGAATATTAAAAAAACTTTAAACTCCATTAATTCAATCATGGTTCTCCAAGGGAGAAATTAGGGTTCTTCGTGTTATTCAAAAATATTAGCAATGTAGTTACATTAAATAATTAGATAAACAATATTTTTTATTTAAACGTTTGTATTTAATTTTTCATTTGTATATAAGTTATTTATGTAATTTTGCAATATTGAAATCATTTTTAATATATAAATATTTTTAATAAATAATTATATCTAAAGGGTATTATAGTTAATTTATATATTTGGAAAAATTTTAATTATTAAAATATAAGTTATGAACTATTGAACCTAAATTATCAAAAATATTGACTTCGAATTAAAACGGACCGATCAGATTCAATTACATGACACATATCGAACATTTAATGAAGACCTGCGTTCAGGTCGGTACGAAGCTCACATGAAAATATAAATCCCCATTCTGATTCAATTCTTATAGAAAATCTTATCTATAATAATATACTCTATCATCTGATCATTAAGCATTTTTAGCTTATATCTTTATCAATTCATTATATTAAGTCAATTGCTATTAATACAAGAAAGAGATTTACAACTCTACTTGGCCTAAGTGGCACCCGACCCAATTGCAACGACCCCTACTAGAGACCTATGCTCGTGATCACCCTAGTCATGGGCACGTGAATGTCCGGGCCAAACTCCGGACTCATGAAGCTTGATATGTTCATTGTTCAAATTTGGATCCAATTAAACTCGAATACTTACATGTTTACATATATAAATCGGTTAAATTGGTCTTTCATATTGTTAATTGATCGTGGATTGATCTTTCATATTGATGAGTAACTGATCCGACGACCTGGTACATGAGATCGTCGTCGGCCAAAAAGAGGGGATGTGACATAGAATTGATGTTAAATTTGGTTTTGTCTCTTTGAAGGGAAAAATGTACGTGGCTGGTGAATAGAAGATCCAAAGAATACTACTACAACTTCACAACCTCGAAAAGTGGAGCACTTCTTTTAACTTTTACACATTACATCGAATCGAACTACTACATACATATATTATGTATATATAAACAACAAACGAGCTGGTTCTTCGAAATCTGAGTCTGAGCTGTAGTGAACTGATCAATAAAACCACCACTCTCTCTTGTTCTCTTGAGTGCTTTTCAAGGAAGAAGAGAGCAAATTCAAAACATGGTCGATTCGACCAAGCAATTTCAGACCTTAATTGACCAGCGTAAACTTCTGCTCTGCTCATCTGTTCATACTCTTCTTTGGAACTACCGCCTAATCTTGATGATTAATGATTAATTAATTTCCTTTACTTATTTGCAGTTGATGAACCGCTCAAGGCAACTTTCCAGGTCTTTGATGATTCCCTCTCTGTTGGTTTGCATTTCTTGTGGAAAAGATTGGAACTTTGATCTAGTTGCATTCCGTTCGGTTCGGTTTGGTCAGAATATGGAATTGTCAATGTCAAGTCAAAATTCTGTTTTGGCCTTTTGGGGAAATCGGATTTGCCTTGATTCTCTCGTTTTTATGTCTGTTAGTTAGTCAACTGTGGTGTCTTCAAGGATGATTTGCTGTTTAATTCCGATTGTGGATCAATTGGTTAGATCAGATGTGATTGTTTATATTTTTTGATTAATTTGGAGTTCGTTTGTTTCTAAAATTGTGTATAGTTGATTTATGATCACATCATTCTCGATTTCTCGGGTTTGTACGCCGAATTGCTGATCTTAAGTCTTGCATAAGTGAATTTGGCTTTGTGCATAGAAAAGGAAGTGAAATAGAATTGAGATTGGAATGGAGACAAAAAATTGGGGGAAAAGGATTTTATCTGTGTTAATTTGGTAGACATGGTGATTGACTGATTGTGATTACTGGTACATTGGGAGGGAATGCTATTGATTCTTGATGAATGCATACTGCTGTGTGAATTACTATGTGACCCGAAAATATTTTGTCATAACTTGCAGAATGTGCATAATGGATATCCGAAAGAGTGTTTGCTGAGGTTTCTGAAAGCAAGGGATGGATCTCTACAGAATGCTTACAAAATGGTTTGTTGGGACCAATAAGTCGTTTGCTAGTCGATTGTTCTATTGTTAAGTGCATGTGCTTATGATAATATCATCTTTTCAGCTGATTGACACTTTAAACTGGAGGATACAAAATGAAATCGATAGTATTTTGACGGTTAGTTTTTGGGATCATTTCCCTGGCATTTTACAGTTTGCTAGTGATATATTTGATCAATTGTCCATGTGATTTTTGGGTTTAATCTGTCCGTTGTGATCTTTCTACTGCAACTTCACACTAGGACCTGAGCACTAGTGTATTTTTGTCTAGTTTTCTGAAGTTCTGATTAGGTCTCTTTGTTATCCAATTGCAGAAGCCAATTAACCTGAATGATTATAGAGCAATAAGGGATTCTCAGCTTCTTGGAATGAGTGGATACACAAAGGAGGTAATAGGATTTTTTTTAATTTATTGGAATATATGTAGGGCAAAGTGAAAGGATTTCTGCCTAAAATATATTCATTTTTGGTCATGCTTTGCTTGGGGAAATTCTTGCAGGGGTTGCCTGTCATTGCTGTGGGTGTAGGGCTCAGCACATATGATAAAGCATCTGTAAGATGTGATTCTTTTGCTTTAAACTTAAGCCACTTGTATCTTACCTACACTTCTATATTCGTCTTTTGTCAAGAATCTGATGTTAATGGCGGAAAGCTGTGAAGCAAATCCCTCGTACTTAATAAATGAGTAATTGACAACTGATTTAGTTAACATGCTTCATGGAGTGATCTATATTACAATCCAAAGCTTATTAATGTGCTCGGTCTCAATGCTAGGTTCACTACTATGTCCAATCGCACATTCAAATGAACGAGTTTAGAGATCGTGTGATTTTGGTGAGTTTCTGTATCTAGTGTATCTAATAGTCCAAAATACATATTTTTATAGTTTCGGCTCTACAACTTACTCTTTTTTTGCTTGTAATGTAGCCTAGTGCCACAAAGCAGTCTGGCCGGTACATTGGAACATGTATAAAAGTGCTCGACATGACTGGTCTTAAGCTTTCTGCAATGAATCAGTTGAAGGTACTTTTTCTGCATTATGCATTCTTCAAAATTACTCTCGCCATTGTTTAGTTCTACTCATGCTAAACTAGCGAAAAGTTAAGGGTTTTATGTGCAAGTGAATCTCTGTGTAGTTGTTGCTCATGCCTAAGATATTTCCATTTTAGTTGACCTCACAGAACGTCCGAGTTTGCAACAAAAGAAGTTATGAAAGAACACTAACTCAGTTTCCTCCAATCGAGCTTGAATGTTAATATGTTCCCATATACAGTACACTGTTTTACTTGGGAAGTTGACTCCTTTCTTATTGGTTGCAGTTGTTATCTGTAATCTCAACAATTGATGACCTTAATTATCCTGAGAAGACGGAGACTTATTACATAGTCAACGCCCCTTACATATTTTCAGCATGTTGGAAGGTTTGACTCTCACATTACTCATTTGATATTCTTTGCACTAAATCCCCATTCAGTGTTCGACTCAATGCTTCTAGATAAATGCTTATTGAAGATTCCATTGTACCTAAATGTATTCTATGTGTCATTTACTACACTTTATAGTTTGTACCACGGTCCTTGTCACCAGACTCACCCCTACCCAACTAAGTTTTTTTGCCTATCACTAACCAAGTATCTAAATACAAACTAAGCGGTAAATATACCCCACTACCCAACTAAGTGTTTTGCCGATTCCCCAAATTTACTAGTGTGAACTCGTAAGAGTGGTTTTTTAATGTTCAGGAAAACTCTTCTTTTAAGGATCTACTCATCCTGCTTCCATTTGCAGGTAGTTAAGCCTCTTTTACAAGAGAGAACAAGGAAGAAAGTTCAAGTTCTTTCCGGGTCTGGAAAAGATGAGTTGTTGAAGGTAAGCCACTAAATGCGCTAATTTTGCTAAGTTTGTATTCCAGATACTTATTTCCTTTTACAAGTTGCCTTTATCTTAGCCTTTGGACCGAGCTTGACTTTAGAATTGGGCAACACTTTAGAATCTACTGAATAAAGTATGGCACCACCAGCATTTTGTGAGAAAATAAAATGTAGTTATTGTGAAAATTTTGCATGCAGTATATTTGAACTGAGCTATCTATCTATACTTTGTCTGAAATTAAGGAAAGCTTGACTTTACAAGTTTGACATAATTGAGTGAACATGTTTATGCAGATTATGGATTTTGAATCCCTCCCACATTTCTGCAGAAGAGAAGGGTCAGGGTCATCTCGGCATGCTAGAAACGGAATGGTGGGTAATTGTTTTTCCTTTGAGCATCCGTTCCACCAGCAGTTGTACAATTATGTGAAGCATCAAGCTGCACTAGCACGCCCAGTTGCACCAATCAAGCACGGTTCATTTCATGTGAAGTTCCCAGAGCCTGACCCAGCAGATGTAAAGATTGCTCAAACCATAGAAAGTGAGTTCCATAGACTTGGAAACAAAAATGGGCTTACCCACTCATTAGTTGAACTCAAGATAAACGGGGATTAAATCCCAGAAGAGGGGCCGAAGAATGCATATATACTACATTAATATATACTATCATAAGTCCATAACTAGCTCAGTGAATGAACCGTTCCATGGCCATATAGAACGTTGCTTGCTTGCTCGCATCATCTAGATGCAGGTTTTGAGGTTTATCAGACGTTGCTCGCTCAATATTTGGGATGAATGAAGAGTTCCAGTTATATTTTGGAATGTGAATGAGTGCTTAATTCCCTGAAGGCACTGTGACCTGATTTTGACTCGAAAGAAATTTCTTTGTTTTTATGGTTCGATGTATTATCATGTACTTACTGTACTATAAGTTACCAAACTCTTTGCAAGTAATATACTACTTCAACTGATTACTAGCAGTGTATCTTCAAGTGTTGTAACGCCCTGTGCTCGAGAAATTACTCAGGTGTTCTTTATTACTTTGTGTATAAATGTGTACGATTAGCTAAGCTTTCGTATAGTGGCAACTGGCAACGACGAGGATGGGTTCTTGCACCATATTCCGTCTGAATTTACAGGCACTTTCGGTTGCCATGTAGCCTAAGAGCACTTTTTCTCATTGCATTACCAAAATAAATAAATAATAATAATAATAATGAACTTAACAAGCACAATTATTTATTTAACCTATTAAAATAATCAACTAATATCAATTACATTTGTTGTGAGACTATAAGAACTTGGGGTTCATTAAAATTTTGTGGAAAGCTATGAAATTAGATCCGAAGTCGAACTTTTATCTAGGTAGCACAAACAAATTTTTTATCTTGTTAAATCGAGTTCATAATCTTTTAATATTTTAGTTGTCGAGTGTCTCACTAGAATCAAACACGTAACCCATTAAGCATCTAATCAGAAAGTTTAGTAGGTGCGAATGAAGTGAGATATAATGGGGCAATTTACGTTGATTTAGTAACCTAACCGCGCCTAGCTAGGATTTAGGATCAACTTCAACAAATATTTGATGATAGAGTCTTACATGAAGAAAGAAAAGGAATCTGTTGATGAGTTAAACTCTACTCTATTTAGTAAAGATCTTTAGTTATCCTAATCCGAAACTAATTATACATACCAGTGCATCTTTAAGAATCTTTTACATACCAATATTTATTATATATACTCCTTAATTATAGCAAGCAACTTATATTTGGTTCATTGATCGCTTGAGTTAATCAAGCATGGCGACCGGTGTTGTTGAACCTCCCGTTGGTACGTTCTTAATACGATCCATGCACATTAATTATTATTCTTAAAGTTCGTGATTTCAGATGTTATGAATTTAATTTCGTTGAATGTAAATTTGTGCTTTTAAGTGTATGCTAACTTTGCAACAATCGATTGATGTTGAATTGATGTAGTATTTATGACTGTGATAATTCAAAAAATATTAGCAGTAATATATTCAATTAATCTTAATTCATCTACGTACCTTCTTGTTTATTTTTTTGTTTAGATTATCTAATGTTAATGTGTATATATCAGTGATAATTTGCTTGTTGATTAATTCCTTACAAGTAATGCTAATTTTTAAGTGATCTTCATACATTGTCCTGTATACGTTCTTACTTTTTTTTATGTTTAGATCATCAACAGGTTAATTAAATTTTTTAGTGTATTTACTGTATTTGAATGATTTGAAACTTGTATATATGATAATATATGATACTTAATTTGTTTGTTTATTTGTTCAGACGAAGATAATCCGATCGAGCAGGTCCGGCTGACAGTGCCGACGACAGATGACCCAAGCGAGCCGTGCCTGACGTTCAGGACATGGGTGTTGGGATTGCTTTCGTGCTGTATTCTGTCATTTGTAAATGAGTTCTTCGACTTGCGTCAAAACGGGCTTTTTGTTTCAGCCGTTACTGCACAGATCATTAGTCTTCCCCTTGGGAGGCTCATGGCATCCTGTATTCCCAAAAAGGTGTACCAGGTGCCATTTGTAAACTGGTCGTTTTCGCTAAATCCAGGCCCTTTCACTCTGAAGGAACACGTCTTGATCACCATATTCGCCAATTGTGGTGCTTCTAGTGTTTATGCTATCAACATCATCACCATCCTCAAGGGGTTCTACCATCGTCCCATCAACCCTTTCGCTGCCTTTCTCTTGTGTCACACTACTCAGGTTAGTCCGGCTTAGTTTTTCATCTTGTGGTGTACGTTTTTTCAGGAAATTAAAGGATACTTATATTCATAATTTACGGTTTTCTCTGCAGTTGTTAGGGTACGGTTGGGCTGGACTATTTAGAAAGTTCCTGGTGGAGTCTCCGTATATGTGGTGGCCTGACAACATGATTACGGTTTCTGTATTCAGAGCATTGCATGAAGATGAGAAGAGACCGAGGGGAGGGTACACAAGGTTTCAGTTCTTTATGATGGTGTTTGTGGTGAGCTTTGCATACTACTTGGTTCCGGGCTACTTATTTCAGGGAATATCTGCGATTTCCGTAGTCTGTTGGATATGGAGGAAGTCTGTACTAGCTCAACAGATCGGTTCCGGTCTAAACGGTTTAGGAATTGGCTCGTTTGGTCTTGACTGGAATGCTGCAACTTTCATTGGCAACCCCATCGCTTCCCCACCACATACCATCTTTAATATCCTTATCGGCTTTGTTCTAGCTGCATACGTGATGGTCCCAACTGTTTACTATCGCAATATCTGGCAGGCCAAGACATTCCCGATCATTTCCAGCCGTACATTTGACAAAACGGGTAACATATACAATATCTCTAGAATTATCGATGAGAAGACTTTCTCCATTGATTTACCAGCATATGATGGATATAGCAAATTGTACCTCAGTAGTTGGTTTGCTCTCACTTATGGCATTGGCTTTGCTTGCCTGTCAGCCACAATCGTACATGTCGCGCTCCACCATGGAAAGTAAGTCAGTCGTCTGTCTGCTCAAACTGCTTTTTTTTATTTCCTTCTTTCTTATAACACTGACCAATGATTCTCTGCTTACTTACAGAACCATCTGGGAAAAACTGACGCAAAGCCGCAAGGCGAACAATAAAGTTGATGTCCATACAAGATTAATGCAGGCGTATAAACCGGTACCTAACTGGTGGTTCTATGTCATTCTGGTTGTTGTGTTTTGTCTCTCAATGTGGAACATCGAAGGATTCGACCATCAGCTCCAACTTCCATGGTGGGGCCTTATACTGGCCTGTGCTCTGGCCTTTGTTTTCACTCTACCCATCGGGATCATACAGGCCACAACCAATGTGGTATGTATATATGTAATGATACTGTTATCACTTAGCAGCAACAGCTGCAAGAGTCTGATTCTAATACTCCTATGTTTGTTTGTTTGCAGGCAATGGGGCTAAACATTATCACAGAGATGGCTATCGGTTATATATACCCAGGCAGACCTCTTGCGAACGTAGTTTTCAAGACATACGGCTACATAAGCATGGTACAAGCTCTTGGTTTCCTTGGCGATTTCAAATTGGGTCATTACATGAAAGTCCCTCCCAGATCCATGTTCATTGTGCAGGTATGTGCATCAATCTCTAACCATTTATGATGAATTCGTTTACATTTGCATGCATCCTGATTGATGTATGTTTGAATGCAGTTAGTGGGAACCGTAGTTTCATCTAGCATTTACTTCGGAACAAACTGGTGGCTTCTGGAATCAATCCCGCATGTGTGCAACCCGGCTTTGCTACCAGACGGGAGCCCATGGTCTTGCCCCACTGGGGCTACGTTCTACAGCGCATCTATCATCTGGGGAGTTATAGGCCCACTGCGTCAGTTTACGTACAAAGGTGTTTATGGGAGCCTCAACTATTTCTTCCTGGCTGGTGCATTGCTTCCAATTCCGTTTTACTTTCTTAGCAAAAAGTTCCCTCAGGCAAAATGGCTCCAGTTGATCAACATTCCCGTTATCCTGTCCGCTACAGCAAATATGCCGCCAGCAAAGGCCGTCAACATGACGACGTTTCTTGCTTTTGGGATATTCTTCAACTGGTACATATACAAGGTGAACAGGAAGTGGTGGGCACGGCATGCTTACGTCATGGCTGCTGCACTTAACGTGGGGGTCGCATTCATGGGAGTTGTGCTCTATTTTGCTCTGCAGGCCAACAACATCTCGGGCCCTGCGTGGTGGGGAATGGATTTCGACGACCATTGCCCACTTGCATCGTGCCCGACTGCCCCAGGAGTGTTTAAGAAAGGGTGTCCTGTTGTTTAGTGACAGTTTCTCTTCCTGTTATTATTCATTTTGTACAGATTAAGTCATTCCTTCCTGTTATTATTCATTTTGTACAGATTAAGTCATTAATTTCTTTTAGTTTTCCATTGTTTTTGGTTCTTTGCTTACAGAGCTAGTTAGTCTGATAGTTTGACGAGTCTTGTTCCTTTTTAGCTTTTCATCCTTTTCAAACAATGGCACTTTTTTTCTCATGTAAATCTGAAATTATAATTCACTTCAGTCACATTTGCAGGCCTAATTTGAGTGGCCCAGTTTAACTGAACAACCAAATGTTCAAAAAAATATAGTATTGTTCAAACAGAACAGTATCTTGATTTGCAACTGCAGCTCTAAGCATTCTTATTCAGTTCCAATTCCTATGAGCAAACATTTACACCATCAATAAGCAGAAACTACGAAACTAAGTCCTTACTTCGCTTCAAATAGTTCAAAATAGAACGAGAACCTATTTGGCCTCAGTTATACACAGTAAAATTCAAACACAACTCTAGGCCGCTCATATAACTGCACAAAAAGATATTCAGCAAACCACACTCACCAGGACTTTTCACCAGGCAGATACGAAGGAGAACCACCATGGTTTTTCTTCTTATGAAATACATTAGTCAAACTAGGCATTAGTACTTTCTTGCCCACAGTTGTCTTTGCTTTCTCGAACTTTCGTATATCAGTTGTTTTCTCGGGATACTTTTGCGGTTGTACTCTGTAATTACGAGGAGATGACTCAAACTTCCTCTCTGTTTCAGCAAGAATTCTTGAGGCTGTTTCTGCTGCTTTCTTTTCTTCACGTTCACGCCATCTTCTAAGCTCACTTTCAACTGCTTTCCTGGCAGCTTCTGCCATTTCTGCTTTTCTCAAAGCCTCCTGAGTCGCAGCTTTCATGTCATCGATTTCTTTTTGAGTCACTTCAAGTCTCTTAATAGCCTCGTTTTCACTGGCTTTTACAGCTTCAACTTGAGCCATAGCAGCAGCAACTTTCATCTCGGCTAATTTCTCTGATTCTCCAACCTTTCCGCTTAATGACTCAAATTCATCTCTCGATAGCTTAATCTGAGCCCCAGGTTCTGAAATCGAGGTACGTGCAGCATCAGTTTTTTCAGAAAGCAACTTAATTCGCCCGAGTGCCTCAGCTTCAGCTCTTTTTGCTTCTTCAGCTTCGTGCATTGCAACATTTAGCTTCTTTTCTGCTTCTTCAAGCTCAATTCTCGCAGCTTCTGCTTCTTTCTTAAGCTCTTCAGCTTGAAGCTTCATTTTTTCGGCTTCGCACTTTGCATTGTCACTCTCTGAAGCCAGCTGACGGATGGTAGCAATCATTTCATCAGAAGCACCTCTTACTTTAGCTTCTTCTGCAAGTGCTTCTTCCAATTCGGATTTAGCTTTACGGAGCTTCACGTGCAGATTACCGGCACTTGATTCGGTTCCTGCTTCTTTTTCCTTTAATTCAATATGCTGACTCTTAATATTGTCCAAGTCCAGCTTCAGATTCTCCAGCATGCTTTTCAGTGAGTTCTCTTCATCTACAACTTTATGCAACGATTCTTTGGCACCATCCAACTCGGAAGTAACAATCTTAACAGAATCAAGATCATTTGCCCTCGCATCATCCATTTTATTACGTAAAGCTTCAATTTCTGACAAAGTCTCGGCAAGCTGAGTCTCTAGAGTCTTTGTGAGACTAAGGTCAGCATTTTTATTCAAGGCAAGCAATTTCCTTTCTGATTCTTCAAGTCTGGCTTTGTAAAACAGTTTCTGGTTCTCCTTATCATAACATACTTTTGTTTCTTCTTCCTTTGTTAGTTTATTTGCAACCCTCACATCGTGGATCGAATCTTGCAGACCTGAAATTTCCTTGGACAGCTCACCAAATTTTTCCAAATTTTCTTCAACAGCATTCTCAGCTTCAGCTGCTTGATTCATAGCAGCATCCCTTGCTTCAATAAATGACATATATTCCTGACGGATTTTTCTGAGCTCCTGTTTTGTGGCATCAAGTTCAGCAGCTGCAGCTGTGTGCTGAACCCTGGCAGCTTCTAGATCTATATTGGAAAGATCGTCAGTTTCTTTAGAATCACCATCTTTAGCTTCCACACATTGCTTTGCCTGATGCTTAGCATCTTCCGCATCCTTGACAGCAGAATCCTTGGATGCATTTATGTTCTTCAGCTTCAGGGATAGATCATCAACAGTTCGTCTAGCCTTCTCGAGCTCAATAAGAGCCTGAGCTTTAGTGGATTCAGCATTTTCAAATTGATCCCTCAACTTATTTAGCTCTTTCTGGGCCAAATGAAGTTGCGTCTCTTTTGCCAACACTCGCTGCAAGGTAGAGCAACAAGCAGGTGAAGGACCAGCCTTTTAGATACATTGCAGATAATACTGGTGAGGACGATGAAATAGATCATTATATCAACTTTTATTGTTCTCTTGACCCACATTAACTATTTTTCCCATAAGCATCAAAAGTAAATGCATGCTGATATTCATGATGAACCTGAACCATGAAGTTACTTGTATTAACTCAACACAAATAAGTTAGAAGAAAAACTGATAATAATGTATTAGCCAGTTTTGTATATAACAAAACTCTTTTAGATTCAGCATCCTCCTGATTGAGCAAAAGGAAAGAACCTCCAATGAAATAGGAGAAGAGAATCATGGATTTTATAAACAGGAATTGCATAGGTACAAATCCAAAAAGAAAATTAGAAAATATAGTAATCATATTTAGTGTATAGGATTGAACATTTATATTGAGCTTAAAAGTGCAGCAAAGTCGAGAATGTCAGAGTTCATTTTCTCTGTATGCAGAGTACACATATAAACATACAGGTCATTATGCACGCATATCATAATTATTATGTTAAAAATCCTAAACACAAAAAAAAGGATGATACTGTACATGTAAATCCACACCAATTTTAAATTGCAAGAAAATGTTCATTTCTAATAGTTCAGTACTTAGAACGATTTATGTTATTTGTAAGGACAAAAAGAAAACACATACTTCTGCAGACTGTGGTCTAGCTTTCCTAATAGCAGGTTTTCCCCCTGAACCTGAGAAGGCACCTTCGCCAAATAAATTGACGGCATCTTTAACAGACTGAAATGGTGCGCTGGTGTCGATTTCTCCAACTTCCCCTTTAGTTGTTCCTTTAGTTTTCTGGTAATCTTTGGCAACCATCTTTCCTCCCTTTGTACTCAGTTCCTACACGTAACACTAGACAGAACAAGTATATATTATTGGAAGGGAAGAAAAAGAAACTGGCACGAGGAATAAACACACAAAATGATAAAGAGTATGGGGAAAGAAATGAAGAAAGTAGAATTATAGGTTTCCATCCAGAGGAGGGTACATCTCAGCATGAAGAACGCTTTCTCCAATCAAGCACAATAGCCTTTTTTCTTAAGTACATCGAAAAATAAGCCATACAACTTTCAGAAGATTAACATAAGTAAACAGGCAGTCAATTTCATCACGAGCTGAACTGCTGAAGGATATGAAAGAATTCAGGACATACCATACAAGTCTTTACTCAGCTATTAGAAATCACGAAAACTCATGTAGGCAATGCACATCCGGTGTGATCAATCAATGACAGAACTATCAAAAAAATAATCACAGACATACTAAAAAACAACATAACAAGAGCATAATATAATCATTAAATAGAGCTATGCATTCCTTCAGAAAACGTAGCATTCATTACATGTTCACAAAGCAATAATAACACCTTCAACTTCAAGTGCAGACATGATTCCAAAGGAAGAGAAATAAAAACCAGTTTGTATGACCACATAAGTATAGTTTCTACACAAGGATTGAGTTCAAACTGAACTATTGCAGTAGATACAGTACGAATTGAATCTATGATTATGCAATTATCAGAGCAAGAACAAGCGAAAAAACCAAAAATTACCTTAAATCTACGGTAGAGGGGAGGATCCTAGTATGAATTTCACTGGAAAAACTGTTACTTGAACCTGACTTCCAAAAACCCAAAATGAATCATAAACCCAAAAAGTAAACAGAAACACAAAAAGTAAAAGAGGAAATAAAAAAAAATGGTCAAAGTTGAAAAGTAATGATAGCTCAATCAACAACCCTAATCATACCAGAGAGAACGCAAGCATACAAAAACTCGGGGTTAAACCCTAGAAATCTCGAAAAGGTCGCAGTACAAGCTCGATGGAAAAGGTTATAGCTTGATCGAAGTATTGAACAACTCTGAGAAACGATGTTATGGAAAAGTCAAAATTTGCAAGAAGAATCTGTAGAACAAAAACACCCAGCAAGAAAAGTCCAAAGAGTCTTATGGAGCTGTGAGGATAAGAAGCTGAGAGAAGAAATGTAGAGTTTTTGGAGGTGAAGATTACTACTGTTTGGGTTGGAAAAAGGACCAAAAGGAGAAGAAAATGGAGAGATTCACCTTTGAGAGAGAGAAAGAGATGAAAGATGAAAGAGTGTTTGAAAATTGGTTGTTTTTGTTTTCCTGTTTGAAATAAGGAACAAGACAGACTGAGCGGGCCAAGTCAGCAATCACCGACCAAATGCTTGAGGAGGGGAAGAAAAAGTGAATGTACCATGCGTACAAATAGTTTGTTCAATCACGGTACCCGGCCAAATATTCTATTACTCCAGGACCAGATGTTATCAAATTCGAACCCAAATTTCATAACTTGTCCACGAAAACAACGCGAGGAGTAACTTGTAAGCTCGGTTCGACCATTTTATACGAGTCGAGCAAGAACATTACCAAATCGAGACTGAATAAGACTTGAATAGTGTATCGATTCTATATACAACATGCCTATGTTCATTTTATTTTTTTAATACATTTTAACATTAAGTGTTAGGGAAGTGATGCAATATGGGCTAGAAGTGGAAACAATAAGATTCGAAGACGGACCAGTTTTAATATTTGAACTTATTCGCATTATTTCAGTTTATTAGTTAGTTAGCCCATTAGGGTTTCTATAGTATTATTTAAATACTTGTCTTAGTTATTTATTAGAGATAGTTTAATTGATTATTGAATTAAAAATTAAGAGTTTTCTCTCAAATATGTTAATTCATCGGTATCATGTTGGATCAATTAATTAGCTTTGAATTATCGTTCTTCCTTGCTTGTCCACGTACGCAATATCAAGAAGCACTTTATGGCCTCAATGATTTAATGCCTAGGGATTAATTTATATTCTTAAATATATGTACAGTTTATATGAAACAATGTTGCATGAATAAGGGGTTGATTGACATGGCATTTGAGTTGGATCGATTTGAATCGATGAATAGTGGTCGAATTGTAGTAGGATTATTAAAATTAGTGTTTGGTATAGAATTGTAATTTGATAGGGTATTATAGGTTTGTTATATAGGTTGTGTAAGAGATAAATGATTGGT
>JAYMSP010002127.1:0-26119 GCA_036897095.1 Plantago elongata
GTGGGGGGGGGGGGGGGTTGGGAATTGTTTGATCTGTGATGCACGTTTTCTCTGTGAACATTAGTATTCATAACTCAGCACATGATATAATTGTCAAAGAGCAAATTGTCTGGTTTCATAGAGAAGACTGAAAAAACAAGGATATAATTGCCAAAAGAACAAATTGTCTGGTACTCTGGTTTCATAGAGAAGACTAATAAGATAAACTTCAAGCTTTTTTCTTAACACATATACTTCCCCACCAGGTATCCTGAAGATCAGTTCAATCGCTACTGGCTGCCATTCGGGGAAAGCACCTCTCCTTTAGTAATATCAGAAAATCTTGCTGTTGATGGTATTTGGAACCTGCCCCCACCCCGAGTGTTTCAGACACGCTTGGAGACAAATATTTCAGAGCCCCTCAGATTACTTTGGCCACCGGGTTCCCTCCCCAGCGGAAATTACTGTATTTCTCTTTACTTTGCGGAGGATCCATTTCCAGCCACAGGGAGCTCAAGAATGGTGGACATTTCAATTAATGGTTTTCCGTACTACAGTAACCTGAATGTGATCTCTGCTGGTGTTGCTGTCTTTGCGAACCTATGGCCTCTTTCAGGCATCACAAATTTAACTTTAACTTCATCTACCGGGTCAAGTCTCGGCCCCCTGATAAATGGTGGAGAGGTTTTTCGAGTACTTACTTCTGGTGGGAAAACCCTTGCACGTGATGGTACATTTCGTTCCCAGTGTTTTGAATTATATCTGTATTATAGAGATGAAGTTTAATTTGATTTCGGCATGTTTGAGAATTTTCACATTCCTCTCAGGTCTCAGTCTTACTTATCAACAGCTTCTTGAGATCTGGCTGTCCTTTCTTAAATTCTGCTTGACGTGCCGAAGTTGATTTTGCGAATTTTGATTTTTGAGTACTGCAGAGACTAATTAATACTTTGACAGCATAATTACTTTTTTGTGGGAAAGCTGTATAATACGCACTCATGTTCACTGTTATGTGCACAAAACTTTTTGTTGCTGCTGTTTTTTTATTTATGGTCTTTTACTGATTCCGTTACAATAAAAGAAAATTTACATCCTTTTGTGAAAAAAATGTGTTCTTCTTGTTGCTGCAATCTCTCTTTTTAATTGTCGTTTTCCCCTTTCTGTTTATGTTTCAGTACCATCTACAGACAACCATCAATGTCATTGCCAATTTTGATATACTTCTGCTGTAAATTAGCAGTTCACAACATTTAGCGTAGCTTATATAGAAACCTGGAAGTCTTATTATCAGCAAAGTTGATTGTGCGTTCTTTTCATTGCAGTGATTGCTATGATAAATTTAAGACAAAGCTTTCAGAACCCACCGGCTGATTGGCATGGTGATCCATGTTTGCCCCGCCAATATTCATGGACTGGAGTTACTTGCACTGAAGCACCACGAATTCGTGTAGCCACATTGTGAGTAGTATTTTAGCATAAGTTTTCTGCCTTATAGTTTCTTCATTCGTCACTGAGTCCTGTGACTATTTCTGACTTCAAAATGTAAACTAGCTCTGCTGTTATGTGCTGCACGTGTGGATCTCAATGAACTCTTTTGTGTCTCTTATCTACAGAAATCTTACAAGCTTGGGCCTATCTGGATCAGTTTCACCAAGTATATCCAGTATGACAGCATTGTCTACAATGTAAGTCAAATATATAAACCTAAAAAACTTTATGTGAAACACCCTTACTGTTTGTCGTTTTCGCATATGCTCCAACATTTCTATTGAGTGATTTTATCCCATGGAGTGAAAATTTGCATCTTCCCCCTTACGGCATTAAACTATGTGATTTGCACCCTCTATTTGGTGAACTTTTGGTGGATGAGATAAAATCATACACATAGAATGATAGAACGTTGGGGGGCTGAACATGATGGTTCCTGTAATTTAAGAGTTATTTTAGCTGTACTGTGTTTGCTCATGGTTAAATTTTTTCTTGACAGCTTACTTGGAAACAACAGTTTATCCGGAACTATTCCAGACTTCAGTTCATTGAGGGGATTGGAAATTTTGTGAGTCAGAATAAACTATGCTCAGCTACTTTCTAGAAATAGCATACATATGTATCTTCTTATGCTTTACTTTGATTGTTGTTTGCTTTTTATGTTGCAAGTTTGGGTTGATGTCCCATATATAAGCTAGTAATATTTTACTTCACGATCTGCTTCTGACTTATAATGAACTCAATATTTCAGGCATTTGGAAGACAATCAGCTTGGTGGCACAATACCCCCATCACTAGGAAATTTAACCAGCTTGCGTGAACTGTAAGTTCTACAAATAGTAGTAATAAATTATTAAATTAATATAAATTTGTTTTGGCACTGTTAAACAATGACAACGCAATCCTGAATGAGTTCGTATTCGGATGATGATCTGAAAGTCATTATCGTGAGTCCTGATTTAACAATGAGTTTATTGAATATGGCACAGCCTAGCATATGTGCAAGTTCTTTCTCATACATTTCTAGCAGTTGATATTGACACTCATCAAATAACAATCGCTGTTACCTTTAGTGCTAACTTAATCAAATCATGCTGTTTTTACTCTGTTATGAACTTAGAAAGTTACTAAATCCCATTTTTTTTTATGGGGTAAAACTACACAAAACCCCATCCAATTATACTAAACAAACACAAAACACACCCAATTATTAAAATTGCACCAAATCCCCGGAAATATTAATTTTCATTGCATGATATACCCCCAATTATCAAAATTGCATCAAATCCCCTGAAACATTAGTAAACATAGAATGGTTGACCCTCATTTATCAACATTGCAACAAATCCTCCCGAATCGTTGAAAAAATAGTGCAAAATTAAGTATTTGTCTATTATCTATTACTTACTAATACTAATCAAATACTTCAAAGTAGTTATTAGTCCCAAAATTAATTTTCCCACTACTTTCATAGTTTTAGGATATTATTTTTACAAAAACTATCCATATAAAATTAAAAAAATTGTAAATCGAGCATGTAATCGCGTGTGAAGAATTCACGTGAACGAACAATTTTACTTGCAAAAAAAGTAAAATTTAATATCATAAAAAAACACGCGAAATCTGCATGTCAAATTTGCTTGTTACTAATACTAATCAAATACTTGAAAGTAGTTATTAGATCCAAAAGTAGTTTCTCCACTACTTTCATAACTTTAAGATATCATTTTTCTTAAAACTACTCATATAAAATTAAGAAATTGTTAGTCGAACATATAATCGCGTGCAAAGAATTCACGTAAACGAACACTTTTACTTGCAAAAAATTAAAATTAATTATAGAAAAATAAACATGCGGATTCTGCGTTTCAAATTTGCTTGTATAACTAAAGATGTGCTTCACACGGAGAAAATAAGATTATTTATACCAATAATAACGTTACAAACTTACTCCTATTTTTTAATAAAATAAATTGTAGTAATTTTTAATTTATCAAACCGTAATAAATTAGAAAACAATTAAATAAATAAAGGGCCCGAATACCTCCGATTTCGTGGAACACTAATATTGTTAAAAAAACATTGAGTTTTTTTTTTTTTTTCAGATACGATATTACGATTACAATAGTCACTCAACATCATCAATAACTTTTTTATAATTCTCTATACAGAAGATAAATATGACCCATTTTGAAAAATCGAACCCGTGACCTTTTAGGTACGGGCTATCTTAGCTTGTCACCCGGCTACGAACGCTTTGGAAAAAAAAACATTGAGTATTTGGTAACCATTAATGAGTACAAATATTTCTATTGCATAGTCGTAAGATCATTGTTTCTTTATTCTTTTTATTGATTCTTTGTGTATTTAGTTTTTCATTTGATCTTATAAATTATAATGGTATCGTGACAATTATAAAAAAAAAATAGAAAGAAACACCGACCTAAGGATCAAAGATGGTCACAGTTTATGGAATTCATAGTATTAGAAAAAAATTGAAGACGTCTACACTATTATAATAACTTTCCTTTTTTACTCCTTACCTACTTTTCTTCATTACAAGATATAATATAGTTTAATCTTATCAAAATTGTATTAATATTATATTTCTACAATAATGTAAATTATAATTGCTAATTAAATATTTTTCAACAATATTAATAAGTTCAAAGTTCACACGCGAGTGCAATATGTTAATTTTCTAGTAATTCTACAAGCAAATGTTCGATCTCATTTTCCGTATGTGAAAGAACACAATTATCAATTAATAGTTTCAATTTCTGCTATATTTATAAACATTTGGAGAGATTTTGATAATTAAGGGGATAAGGAGGGAATTGTTATTGTTTCAGAGGGTGAGGTGCAGCCAAAATAATTGAGGGTGTTTCGTACAATATTTATTCATGTTTGAGGGGAATTGGTGCAATTTTAATAATTCAGTGTGCTTTGTGCCTGTTTTGTGCTGTTTACCCTTTTTTTTCCACGTGATGTATTTGCCCACAAAGCATAGTAGTATTAAATAAAGGAGTTGCTCTTAGGATAATTAGTATAACTATAAATACAATTTAATGAGATTTTCTCTGGGTTTGGTGCATATAAAGCCTAACATTATTTCATTTTCAGCTTTGTGCAGAACAACAATTTGACCGGGGAAGTACCAACAGATCTTCTTGGAAGACCTGGTCTAACTCTAAGGTGAATCTTAATGTAGATCTGCACCATTGCACTTTGTATATCTAGTTCCGTTCTTTTTTATAAAATTGAGTCTCACCTTTTGCTTGGAAACCTATGCATCAGAACTCATTTCTATCCAAAAGTTTTGTTACTGAAAATGTTTCTGACTGAGAATGAAGGAGTGCTGGTGCAGAATTCATGAAAAGAAAGAGATTTTGGTGCAAACAAAATTAGAAAGTGCTTTTAAACTTACATATCACAGGGTTTTTTGCTTGTTTTTCCTGAATTTCAATTAATCACTAGTCTCTTTTGTGCCCGCCTACAAAACTGACTGAGTTAGCTCATGGATTTTTAGGTATACTCCTGGGAATCCGTTGTTGAGTCCTCCACCTTCATGAAAAGAACGTCATGACAGTCTTGTTGTAACGAACCATGCTAGAACCTGAAGCTTTGAACTGTTGAGAACGGTCCTGCATAGAATTGAAACTGAGGTTCCTGCAGTTTGTCCATATGAGACCACATTCTTTCTTCTACAGTTAGATAGGAATATACAAAATTCTTACCATATAAATTTATTTTGTTGATTGTGAGGACGAAATGTATAGATTTTCTCTTTTCTTTTTGGGGTCACTTGTTTGTTAACAATACCTCTTTACCCAATTTCCGTTTTTATGTAACCTATACCTGGGTTTTGTCCCTGAGAATGTATATGCCATGTTGTCTTTGTAGTGTATTATGGCTTGAGCTTGACCTTGTATATGTACTTTTTTATGAAAGCATAATATATTAACTTAAACTGTCAACATGCATATGGCACACTGATGTATACGCCAATCATGATTGCTTATTCTTATTTTTTATTAAATAGTCAAGTTCTGTAGTGTTACAAATACTAACACATAATCTCTTTTTGTAAATTAATATTTATATGGAATTCCATTCTTAAAATGTTTTAAAGATATGTGTTGTTTTATAGTTTACCATATTATCTGGAATTCCATTCTTAAAATGTTTTTAGGATATGTGTTGTTTTATAGTTCACCATATTATCTGGATATGTAATTAGCTCGAAGTTCTAAATGCTCAGAACTCGTGAGAATGACAAACATATTTTAATCTAGCTGTTGAGCGTTAATCTGGTTGTCTTTAGACCGTTGAAATTGTTGTTGTGGTCAGCTACACAATACCTTTTTGGCAGAAGCACGATTGCCAAATGTTCTCGTTATTCTCACGAGTTATGATCATTTCGGACTTTGAATTTTTTACGATTTTTTGTTATTTTTAACTTTTTTTAAATTTTTTAATGAAAATTAAATTATTATAAATATACAAACACAATAAAATTATTATAAACAATGATGGATATCAAAGTAAAACAATTCATACCGCATATTTATAATAACGGATTAATACTTATACGACATGATTTATTTGTAATAATGGGTCAATACTTATACCGCATAATTTTCTTTTTTTAGTATGAAGTATGTTTAAACCTACCAAATAGGGATGTAAATGAACAAAACGTTCGTGAAAAAAATCGGTCAACGCTCATTTCGTGTTTGAGTTTGACCGAACCGAATAGTTCGTGAACATGTTCGTTTAGATAACGAACCAAACACGAACATATTTATTACTATTCGGTAGTTCACAAACCGTTCGCATACAGAGTAATTTTATCTATATATTAATATTATATAACCAATAGTAATTAGATTTATATAATTAATATATCCAATACATAATAGGTGGAGCATAATATTTATGAAATGATATTATAAATATTTTAGTTTATGTAATTATTTTATGACATTTTATGAGAAGTTTTTGTATTTTTATTGTATTATAATTAATTTTATTTCTTTAACGAACCGAACAATCGAACGTTAACGAACGAATACGAACTTGTTAAAAATATTATCGAACCGAACACGCTCAAAAAGTTAAAGATGTTCGTCGAATAAGAACACGAATCGAACGACCGACTTATCGAACGAACGAACACTGATCTAATTGTTCGGTTCGAAATGCACCCCCACCACCAACTTTTGAAATAAAAGCAGCATATTACCAGAATCACTGCCGTCAATCCGGCCGGCGGAGTCAGTCTGGGGGACTTTGAAACACGACGGAAGAATCTCCATTAAAACATCATCAAGGTTCGTTTCTTATCTTTCTTTCAATTTCAATTAATTAGCTGTTTTTCACTCCCAAATTGGAAGCTCAAGTTTCATTTCTCTTAGCTCATCAACGAATTACTGTCCTGCAAGCGTAAATTCCATCACTTTATGGTCATAAGCGATGTAAATTAGGGAGTATAATTACTACTTTTGTTAGGTTTACTCATCAAATGGAATTACAAGCTAGAACCCTAATTGTGAGCATTTGGGTGAGATAAGTATTTGCATGTTTTCTGTTTTTAATTTCAATTATGGCTTTTAAATCAATGCTATGTAATTGCCAAATTTAGAAATTGGAAATTTGGAATTAAAATCCTTGACTTACTACTGTATTAGACATTACTGGGTTAGAGTAAATACATCAAGTCTTTTAAGTGGAAAGCATCGAAAAGAGAATGGAATTGAATGACGAAGCGGTTAAAGGTCTTCGATGATCTGGGAAATATTGTGGAGCTGTTTATTTGATAGTCATTCACCTTTTTCCGGGCAGTAATTGATGACTTAGTATAGGTGAATGTCAATATTATGCATGTTGTTTGTCATCTGCAACATAGACTGGTTGCTCTATTGACTGGATACTTGAACAGACTCCGAATGTCATGTGTTTTGCTACATTCTCTTTCAACATGCTGGTCCTCGTCTTGTGGCCACTTTTAATTTTTTCCTCTCTAGGTTCAACTGAATCTAATATAAATGCTCATTTACCATAAGTTCTTTATTTTTGTTTTTGCAAGTCATCTCATGTGATTGATATTATCTTGTCGTCGCATCTTGGAACCATGGATACGTCAAAAGTCCCATTAAACATGTGATGTATATTAATTTTATTTTTTCGGATGGTCATTTAATAAAACCAAGATAATTTTATAGGACTATTCATTTTAGCTATAGTTCTTCTTCTCTACTCCCTTCTATAGATTGAAAAAACTCAGCAAGTGGGGGCTTTTGCTTCTAATATAAAATAAATATGGATATGTATGCGTCCATCTTGTAGATTTATCCATTCACACATTCCCATATATACCCGGACTGATTGATGGAACTCCTGATTTAATCTCAATGGTGAAATATATTCGTAAGTTTGCATAAAGAAAGGAGTACTTTCCCTCTCTTCGAGTTTGTGCAATATCAAATTTTTGCATCTCTATCTTAAACTCACACCATCCCAGGCTCAACTTCCCATGGGCCTGTGCGTGGGTTTTAAGAGTGAAATATATAAATAATTTGAATAATATAAAAGTGTTAAGTTGAGTGGATAGCATTTAAATCACGTGAAAGAGTGAATAAAGTAGGAGATAGATGCCCATTTTAAGGTATGATAAGTTGAGATTGGGACGGATCAAAACTTAATGTGGAAAGTTGAGATTGGAACTGAGGGGGTATTTAAGAGGAGAAGAATACTTTCATTATGGACTATCTATTCTTCTCGCCGACTCTATCGCCTTCTCCCTCTTGCATTGATCACAAACCTTCATCCTGAATATGCCACTGTGGCACTTCATCTTGTCTATTACCCTGCCCTGCAGAGTAGCAATATGGTTTATACCTTTTCTGCATTATCAAGAAATGCCATAGTTTATTGGTGCAGAGTAATCAGTGAATGGGAGAAATATGGTTCATACCTTTTCTGCACAAGAAGTTCCATAGCTTATTAGTGCAGAGTAAGCAGTAAATGGACAATATGGTTCATACCTTATCTGCACAAGAATTTCCATAGTTTGTTAGTGCAGAGTAATCAGGGAATGGAAACAATATGGCTCATACCTTTCCTGAAATTTCAAGAACTTCCATGGTTTATGAGTGCAGAGCAATCCGTGAATGGAACGCTGAATTCATTTTTTGTACAGTTTTTTCTGTATTAAATTTTCCCGTACAGTAATTGATGTTACTTTCTGTTTTATAAACTGAAGTGGTAACCACTCTTCCTGTAGAAATTAGTCTCATATAATTTGATTTCGAATGACGTGTCAACTTATATTTTTTTGTATTCCTTGTTAATGAAGTAAGTAGGGTTAGAGGAAGAGCAAGAGAAATTCCTAAATCGCACAGTTTCTGAAGAGTGAATCATCTCAAACACTAAATTTGCCTGAACTGGCTTGTTGCCATATTCCCATCTCAGTATGCCCATGTCATGCCCTGAAGATCCAACACCAGTAAAGGCTCTAACCGTCAATGGAGACCCAATTTCTCCTGACAAATTGATCAAGGGCAATGGAAGTGCTGCAATCAATTTGAAACCCAGAGGTACTACTTGGCTTCCACCAGATGAGGTGCTTCTCTGTAAAGCTTGGTTGAATACATGGAAGGATCCAATTGGGGATATGGATCATGATACTGACTCGCTTTGGAAACGAGTGGAGGTGTACTACAATGAACATCGCACGATTGATCAAGTTGAAAGAAAATCCACGCAGCTTAAAGCCAAGTGGCATTCCATCAGCCCTGTTGTTAACAAATTTTTGAAATGTCACTTGGAGTGTCAGAGACTAAAACAGAGTGGCATGAGTAATGAAGACGTGAATCTCCAAGCGGCTTATTTGTGGTGTGAGCAAACGGGGAACCAAAAATGGAAGTTAAACCATGTTTGGGATATTTTGAAGAACGAGCCTAAATGGTTTGCGTATATTGAGGCAATAGGAGGTGGTGTTGGACCTTCTAAGCGGGCCAGGATAAATGAAGTTGGAAACTACTCATCTTCTTCTGATCCAAATGTTGGAGGACCTACTGAAGATGTTGAGGAAGTTCTTGCCAGGCCAATGGGTGTTGAAGTGTGCAATGAAAAACCAAAAGGTAAAGGATCTAGTTCATGCACGACGTCTGAAGCAACTGTGCCACATGAGTTGGCATTGATTAAAGAAACTTTAGATAGAACAAATAAAGTCAGTCTGATGAAAATGGTTGAGAAGTACGAGGACAGACGAGTGGCTGGAATTACACTTAGTCCGACGCAACTGAAGTTGATGCAGATGGCTATGCAAGATCTAGGTTATGGAAGTGAATAGTGGTGTTAATGTGATCAGCATTTTTGTTTGAGTTTTTGTCTTTTGATGCCATGTATGAAAATGTGAAATTTACCTTGTAGGCTTGACTATATGAATGAATTACAATGAAAAAGGAGGAAATGAATAGACTACATGTTCCATGTAACCAGATGATCTATATGTTGGGAGTGAATTTGGCATTTTATTCTTCAAATTGTCCTGACTATTAACTTAGAAAACTTACTTCACAAAACAAGTAAACTTAATTTGTGAATTGCCAAGCCTTCAATTCAGAGTGACACTTGTAAAGTAAAAAAGCTTCGAAGGAGGAGATTCTTTTTTTGGATGACGTTGGAAACTTGCAGCCGGTACCTTTCATGTGCGCATTGTGTAAATCTACGGGCTCACATAATAATAGACTACAAACTTCGAAAATCAAGTTAAACCGCAATAAGTTGTGACAGGCTCGACTTAAAAGGTATAAATCACAAAAATTCACTCCCTATATTATTAGGTTGTCTTGTGGATGAGAATAACCGATGTAATTTGAGAAGTAATCATTACTTTGAAAGCGGTTTGGCTGGTTATGACAAATCTTATCCACTCTAGAAATCCGATTCGAATTGAAAATTCAACCTGAAAATACGAAGTTCAACTCAGAAGATGTAAATTTCAAATCTAAATTTACATCCGAAATGTCGTGAAGATTTAACATTCAAAAAATGACCCGAATTCGAACTATATGAAATTTAAACTCTGACCCGAAATAAATTTCAGATCCGAAAACCCCGAAGTTATCCGCATAACAGTCTTTTCATCAGCGAGCAAGAAGGGTGGGTAGAAACTCTCACTGTAACCCTTTGCAGTTCATCTGAAAATGATCGAGGCAATCTATGATCTTGAACAAGTTTTTCGCTCAAGAAGGGTGGGTACCTAATTCTATTCTATTCCTTTTGCTTAATTGATTATATTGTGTTTCATCTTTGTGTCAATTTCCCTAATTTCCATGATAATCTGTCAAATTCCGATTGAATATGGTAGCTATGAGCTCTCAGAAGCTTCTTCAAGATTGGATCACATCTACTCAGAAATGTTTTCTTGTAATTTGTTTTTTTTTTTTTTACTTCAAGTTTCATTTTCATGAACTCAGAGTAAATCTGCAGGTGCAGTGGACACCCGAAGAAGCAAATGTGATGCTGGAATGGAGGCCTAGAGTACTGAGAGACGTCACTATTGGTTCCGGTGTCGGTGCTACTGTAACTTGGCTAGGTTTTCAACTTTGTTCCATTGATTTTCATTTCAATTGAATTTCATTTCGGATATATCTGATGACCTATTATGAATGCGATTAATTTTGTTACCTAATCTAACTATCATACTGTTTTTCAGTCCTCAGGAGGTTTAGTAATGTATTTCGCCTTGTTAATTCAATGGGTAAGTTTTAGTACTCTATGAATTATTTTGTTTCAGTTTAATAAAGCATATATCTACTGTTTCAGGATTTTATGCAATCAACAACATACTTTTCGTCATGTTTCTTTATAGAAAGTGCAACCAGTTACATAAACTTCCCAGACTAGTTTTCAAAGAAAAAATGATATCTTCATGTGAAAATTGTGATACTTGCACCTTTTTTCAAGTACGTCTGTGCATAGTCTTATAATGTTATACAGTTATACTAGTAAAACAATATTGAGGGATAGACTAGACATTTGTAGTTCCAGTGGAGGTACCGGATCATCACTCTCTTAGAAG
This sequence comes from Plantago elongata, assembly GCA_036897095.1. Classification (NCBI taxonomy): domain Eukaryota; kingdom Viridiplantae; phylum Streptophyta; class Magnoliopsida; order Lamiales; family Plantaginaceae; genus Plantago; species Plantago elongata. The sequence goes on from JAYMSP010002127.1 coordinate 11,558, forward strand.
CTAATACCCTGGCAATGATCATCTTATGATGTTTAATTATTTCCTTGGGACCAATGAGATTCTCTAATTTGTTTCCTGCTCATACGCTTCTTAATTTCTTTCTATAGACTAATGGTCTTATTGATAATTCCACATGCGTGTAGTCTCTGCTGGATATTGTGGAGTTTGGAATGGTGTTAGGTCCATTGACTCGTTTGCTGACCACGTTCTTTCACTGGAGGGGACTATGATACAAAAAGAGATGGCTACCATGTACGTGCTTTTCAAAATTATAATGACTGCTAATAGAGACCTGTGAATGTAGTGATAGAACTTAAACTAGGTAGTGTAAGACACCACTTAATCTGCTATTTATTGAAATATAATACTACAATTACAATAATTCAATAAGGACAAATTTATTATTCGATACATTTCAAACTCTAATCACCATTCTCTATACAGAGAATCTAATCACTTATTTTGGGGAATTGAACCCGTGACCTCTTGGGTACGGGGTGTCAAAGTTTGCCACTCGGCTACAAATGCTTTGACCTTAATATGCTAATTCAGTGCCATAGTTAATTTTTATATCTCTTCATAATTGCTATAGATTTTTCATTCTGCTGAAGTGCCAATACTGGTTCATTCTATGATTCGTCAACATGCATATTTAATTAATTTCATCAGTTGAAATGCTTTTTAGGAATTGTAATATCATTATGTCAATGCAAAATAGTTCTTGGGGTCTATTTTTTCTTTTATATTTCACACTAGGGCTACCCTATGAATATAGATCCCCCAGCCTCAAATGCAAAAAGAGAGAAGTTCAGCTGTAAAAGATAAATGGGTTACCATGTCTTTTACCTTTCCTTTTGGTTCAATTTTCAGTATGAGTTTCGAATTTGATGGTCTGTAAACTGTAGTTGTTGAAACTTGAAAGTAAGTTTTAGTTTACTATGTCAAAAAAGCTTATATGTGTACTAACTACTACACTATCATAATTTGGGTTCCTTATAATAATCCGTTTTTTATTCATAGAATGTTGAACAAATTTGGGCGTGATCCTACGAAACTGCAACGCTACTCCAAGATCTTCTACCGTGAAGAAGTTTTTGTTGATACATCAGCAGACAAACCAATATTCAGATGGCGTCTAGGGAACGCCTATGGAGATCCTAATAATCATTCTCAGGAGAGTTTTGGCGAGGAACCTGAATCGAAGAAGAATGATGTCAAGAAGTCTACTGTTGTGAATCCTGAAGTTAATGTGAGTACATGTGCTCCAATATATTTCAATTCTTCTTTTCTCTCAACTTCTTCCGCACATTACATGCTCCCTTAGATATGAGGCGTCGTACAGTTTTTCAAGTTTGCAAACAGAAGCAGTATCCACTTTACACATCATCGGTGTTCGTTCCTTGAGTTTCACATGACTGGCAACTCTCTTAAGAACATACTAATTTTTTAACTTCACTTTAAACCAACATGAGCTGGGGGCATAGTTATTGTGAAGTTATGTAGAAAAAAAGAAGAGCTGGGGCATGGTCGGCTAACAGGGTTGAGGAAGCATAATGAATAATTCAAAGAAAAAAGGTCATCTGACTATTATTATCATATTTGACATTCTATATAAGCTATTGTGCGTCAATTTGGCAGTCTATTTCCATTGGGATTCTTTTATTGAAGGTGAGTTTTTGTATTTCTTCAAATATTATCCCTACCTCTCAATCTGTATGTGTAATTGATCCACTAATATCTGTGAAGCCTAATAGTCATCACCCTGTTCCAAATTATCTGCTGAAACTAACACTTTCTCAAAATTTTAGGTAAATGATGCTGTCCTTGTAGCAGATCCATTCAATATCATGTTTCAGATTCCTGTGGGTGTGGAAAATGTTCCTGAAAGTAATGCGCCCAGCACATCATCCCGTAGACATACCTATAGACAACGTCGTAGGCATAGGCGACACCATCAAGAGGAGACTGATGTTTGAACTTTGAACTTGTAAGATCTCTAGCTATGTTTACTGACTCTTTCCAACATCTTAAGCTACTCGTGAAATACTGAATTTAAGCTATGAAAGATTGATTCAGATAAAACTTTGTGCATGTTTGCAGAAAATGTTGGCAAGTAAAGCTCAATAACACATTTGCTAGTCAAGTTTATAGATGTATTTAAATAATAACACCACTGTGAAAGTGAGAATGGCTTTGCAAAAGCAAATGGGGGACTTGTAATTGACTTTGCTATTTTGTTATGGAATTTACGGGTTTACTCGATAAATTCCCTCTTTATTTATTTTTATTTTGAACAGCTATTCAGGTTGGCCCTGATACTTGAATTCAGCTCTCCAGTGACCCCGTCTTTCTTTTCCATATTTGTGCAGTAAAAATGAAAACAATAATCGACTTGCAAATTTCTACTTCAATGTTTCAATTATGGTCGACTCTGCCACTTGGGATCAGGGCCCGGGATTGTTGGTACTTAAAAACTGTAAATCTGTAATGTTTGTACATGTGTATTAGTCTTCTATGCTCCCCTTGTTAGTGTTGAAATAAAGTGACCCGAAGATTGAATTGGAAATGTAAAGGTAAGCTGTCATGTTGTGCGGATAGTATGGTTCCCTGCTGAGGTTGTTGAAATGAGATTCATCTGTTTCGAAATTTTTATGGGACTGTATATGAAGGTCAGCGGAACTACTTAATCTATGATGACAGTGCTACCGCATGCTTGGAGTTGTTCTTGTAGAGAACTGTTAAAGAGGTGCTGCCGGTGGACGGCTGTTGACCAGAACGAGGGGATCAAAGATGTAACTGTTTGGTCAATGTTTAAACGAAGCTTTAGAGTGCTGAACTTGATGCCAACAGACAAGACACAGTCACACATGACACTACCACTTGGTAACTTCCTTGTTTGGAATGCTTCCCTGTTCATCGTCAAGAGACTCGACAGTGGAACCTATTTGCTAAGAAATCGGAAAGACTAGAACTAAAAGGACAATTCCTTTTATCAAATTGTATTTTGCATCAGAACTGGTATTTGAAATTTCATTTAACTATATGTTTCCAATCAAGTCCAAGAGAAGCATGAACAAATTACATACAATACGTATATTATAAAACGCCCAAATACCACTCTTATAGAGTTATAGTCCTAGTCGATAACAATTTTGGTGGAAGAAGGTGATGTCCATTCATTCCAAATGGAAAATGATATTCCCTCCGTCCTGAGTTGGACGGTTTGGGGGCCAGATATTAGTTGTTAAGCATGTAATTAAGTAATGTATATTTATTTAAAAGTGGAGATAAAGTTAGGCAGGTATGCAGTTCTATTATTCTTGATTGATAAACTAAATACCAAAATCTTTTGGACAGTTTGAGCTGGGCCATTTTTTCATCATTTTATTGGGCTGTGTGGTTAAATAATGTTCAAATAAAGAAACGAGACAATAAATTTAAAACGATCCAAAATAGGGTATGGGACATTTAATTCGCAGTATTATTTTAAAAGAATAACCACCAAAAGATCCATAAGTTCCGTTGGAGTCTTGGAGATGCGACAAATCATCAGATTCATTACCTCTTCCAACAACTTTCAACAAAAAAGTGATTTATTACAATGATCCGTTGGACAAACAAGTATCTTAACAAATGGAGAGTGTATAAACTCGGACAACCTATAAGATGTACCACAATTTTAAAAATATTACTCACTTACTATTACGTGATCTATTTCATTGCATTAGTTACCTACTCAATCTCTGCTTAAATTGTTAACATCATCTCCTCAATTTTCATTATATATTCCTTTCTTCCTAATTCGCTTTTAAGAACGAAATCACAACAACCAATGATAAATAGGACCACAATAAATTGTTTAAGCATTTATCTACCTCTGGAGCCGACTATCTGCAGGTATCCCCACGGAGCCGATCAAAGAGAGTTAGAATCATCAACATAACATAAGCACTCTGACTAGTTGGACTGACCCTACCCAAACAGGTCCGACTATTGTCAGATTATTAGAGACCAACACGACCGGAACTGGACTAAGACATTTAACCTTTGGACTGTCTTAGAGCCGACTAGACACACTTCCGGAGCCCTACCGGATCACAGCGTGCCACCTGTCTCCGGGAACATGTGTCAGCTTGGGATGCACCCGACCAACCGACGGTTACGATCGAGGCTTGGTCTCTCGAAAATTAGATTATAAATACTCGAGCATTTACTCCTATTGAAATAAGTGAACTACCACTAATATACTGCTCTCTACATCTACTCGGATCACTCGCATCTGACCTCACGCTAATTCATGTCGTACCGGCTTGTCTTAGGCATACTAGTTTTAAAGGTCTAACCTGCCACTTTTTCTTGTAAGTTTTATTTATGAGGAGCATTGCTTTAGTCTTTATAATCAAATTAGTAGTAATCTTTCTTAAACTGAACACTTAACCGTTTTTATACAAGATCAATCATCTAAAGAATCCCTGGTAGGGCATGGCTATCATGAATGACGTCTCTGACTCCATCCAATTTCATAATCTATCAGCTTAGTTTAATCCATAGTTAACTACCTAAAAATATTATTTAATCAACTACATAACAATATTATTCAGAAAATAAACTGAAAAAGAAAAATGGTATGACTTAGATAATTTATGAATTATGATCATCATCATCCACTACCGTAGCTTAGCATGTTGTGTGTAGAATGGCACACCCCATCCACCACCACTCTCCCAATCTGAGCCACCTCATCTCCACCAGCTCCACCTCTCTCCCTCAACTGAAACAAATCCAAACCCACCTCCTCAAAAATCCCCATCACCACCAACACAACCTCTCCCACCTCCTACTCTCCTCCACCCTTTCCTTCCCTTCATATGCCCTCTCCCTTCTCTCCTTACTCACTCCATCTTCTCCCACCTTATCCAACAACATTCTGAAACAACTTTCCCGCTCCAATAATCCACACAATGCTCTCCTCCTTTTCCCCGAAATGCTCAATTGCTCCTTCCCAATTGACAGGTTCACCTTCCCTCCCTTGCTCAAAGCGGCTGCCAGGTCCCGGGCGGTCAAGGAAGGGAAAATGGTTCATGGTTTGATTACCAAACTTGGGTTCCACTCGGATCCTTTTGTGGAAACTGCTCTGGTTGGAATGTATGGTGCCTGTGGGATGATTGAGGATGCACGCCTTCTGTTTGATAAAATGTCGCTTAGAGATATTGTTTCCTGGAGTATTATGATTGATGGGTCTGTTTTATATTTCTCTCTTTCGTTCTTTTTGGTTCACTTTTTGTTTGCTACATCAGATTTTACTTGGATTTTCAGCTATATAGGCATTAAAGGTTGCATCTTTAAGACTTTAAGACACACATGTCTTCATCAGCATGTTTATGATAATGATATTGACATTTTTCATTCTTATTTGCTCACTGCTTGTTTGCACCATCAGCTTTTACATGGATTTTAAGCTATATATGCATTAAAGGTTGCATCTTGAAGACAAAAATGTATTCATCAGCGTGATCATAAATCATAATTTTGACATTTTTCATTCTTATTGGCTCATTGTTTGTTTGAAACATCAGCTTTTACATGGATTTAAAGCTATATATGGATTAAAGGTTGCATTTTAAAGATAAATCTCTTCACATTCCATTCAACCCATTTTTCTTTTTATAGATGCCCGAAATGTGTGAGATAGTTGAACAGTTGCACCCTCTTGTTCAAAGTCCTCTCATTTGTGCATGATTCTCATTTACTTCAATACATTTAAACAGCTATTGCCAAAGCCAGCTTTTTGATGATGCTTTGGTTCTGCTGGAAGACATGAAGTGCTCTGGAATCCAGCCAGATGCAAGAATATATACAACTTTTCTTTCTGCCTGTGGTCGTAATGGAAACTTAGACACTGGGAAAATGGTGCACAGGTTGATACCGGAAGAAGATATATTGTTTGATTCCCAATTGCAGACTGCACTTTTGAACATGTATTCTGCTTCTGGTGCCATGGACGTGGCGAAGAATTTGTATGACAAGTTACCGATAAAAAATGTTATTGCTTCTACTGCCATGATTTCCGGGTACTCAAAAGTTGGCAATGTTGAAGCTGCTCGATTAGTGTTTGACAAAATTGTTGATAAGGACTTGGTCTGTTGGAGTGCAATGATCTCTGGTTATGCAAACAGCGATAACCCTGAAGAAGCTCTAAAGATATTTAATGACATGCAGCAATGTGGAATTAAACCTGACCAGATTACGATGCTGAGTGTTATTTCTGCATGCGCTCATCTTGGTGCACTGGATCAAGCCAAGGAAATACACATGTTTGTCTATGAAAATGGATATGGACAAGCATTGCGTATAGGTAATGCTCTCATTGATATGTATGCCAAGTGTGGGAGTCTTACGGGTGCAAAAGAAATTTTCAATCGAATGTGTAGAAAAAATGTAATATCCTGGACCAGTATGGTTAGTGCTTTTGCCATACATGGAGATGCAGAAAATGCTTTGGAGTATTTTGAACAGATGAAGTTGGAAAATGTGGAACCGAACTGGGTCACCTTTGTTGGAGTTCTTAATGCATGTAGTCATGCAGGATTAGTCGAAGAGGCACAAAAATTATTTGACTCTATGGTAATTGTATACGGAATTATACCCAAGCTCGAACATTATGGTTGCATGATAGATCTCTATGGTCGAGCTAATCGTCTTAGGGAAGCACTTGAGCTTGTTGAGACCATGCCGATGGCTCCAAACGTTGTCATATGGGGATCCTTTATGGCAGCCTGTCGAATCCATGGCGAGGTTGAGCTGGGAGAATTTGCAGCAAAACGTGTTCTTGAATTGGATCCTAATCACGATGGAGCCCATGTATTTTTGTCAAATGTCTATGCAAAGGAGAAGATGTGGGAGAATGTTGGGGCAGTGAGACAATATATGAAAGATGAGGGTATTTTAAAGGAACATGGATACAGTATGATTGAAATGGATAATGAAATACACAAGTTTATGACAGCAGATAAGAGCCATGAGCAGACGGATGAGATTTATACCAAGTTAGATGAGGTTGTTGAGAAGGTCAAACAGGTTGGTTACACTCCGAATACCAGCTGTGTTCTGGTTGATTTGGATGAAGAGGAGAAGAAAGACGCTGTGTTGTGGCACAGTGAGAAATTGGCTTTGTGTTTTGGGCTTATAAGCAGAGAAAAACAATCCACCATCCGCATAATAAAGAACCTTAGAATTTGCGAAGACTGTCATAACTTCATGAAATTGGTATCAAAGGTCTTCAATACAGCAATTGTTGTGAGAGATAGGAGTAGATTTCACCATTGTACCAATGGTGTATGTTCTTGTAAGGACTACTGGTAACTGGTGAGTAATAATGGTACCAAAATTTGCCCTTCTTCTGTTATTATTGTATCAGTTTAACTTTTGTTCTCTGCCTATGATATTTCTCAGCAAGCAACAAAAACCACTTGAGCAATTATGCATTATGAATTCATAGCAAATGAAGTGATTTGAACAGCTCAGAAAACCTCTAAAGTCTACATTAAACGGACAAAAAACAACAGAACATATGACAGCTTTCTGCCTTCTCATGAGTAATGAGAGTAATACAAATTCTCTACAGAACAAAAAAAACTTAATCTACAAGATGGACATTGTTAAGTAGGAACAGGGATGCTCCTTTCTTGAAAATGCAAAAGTTGGCTTCCGAATGCAGATAGCTGCCAGAATTCGTGCTTCATCTTCTCAAATTCTCTCGTCAGCCTCAATTTCAGCAACTCTACAACAGCTGAAATCAATCTTCTATTTTCTATCAGAGGGCTCTGTTTGTACTCAAGTATCCATGTGTTTGGATCAAACTGCACTGCGGAAGAACTCCATCTCCCCAGTTGCCATGAACTATTTGCCATTCTCACGACGTGCTTTGTTTCACCATTTGACCACTGTCAGAAAACCATAAATCAATACTAGCAGCAAATGGAGATTCAATTAGCATTAACAAGCAGGTAAATTGAGTTACCTCTGTAACTCTTCCAGATACAATACTCAATGACAGCAAGGAGTATTCTGTGGTAAGTAAACCAGCAGTCTGATGAGGCCAGCCCCAAATACTCACCTCCTCTGCCATCGATTTGTATAACACGCAACGCGAATGCAACAAGAAACCATCCTAAAAATTCAAATCATAATCAGTTAAAAACCTAACTCCAGCCATCTAATTTTTTTTCAACACGATAAACAGAGGAGACATTTGCATACCTTACTAATCCTCCATACAGAATCAACCGAATTGCAACTCGTGACCTTATCACCAAACACCCATTCCAATTCCTTCTTCAAGAACCCAATTTTCCCATTCAAATCATTACAACTCCGCGATTTCAATACCAAATCGCTCGCATCAGCTGGAGACAACTTGGGATTTAGTACCCAAGAAACCAAGAAAGGAAATCCATACTCAGCACCAAAAACAAGCAACAGGACTAAGCAAATCTTCCCAACAACAACCTCATATCTGCAGTCTTTCTTTACCCGCTTCGATTTGTTCTGCTCCTGTGTAGAAATCGAAGACCTTGCGCTGGAATTCTGAGGCGGAGTAGCGATTACTGGCGTTTCAGTAACTTCCGAGGCGGAAGAGTTGAAAGAAACAGGTGTTCTTGGAACAGTGCGCCTTGAAGAAGCAGATGAGGTTCTTCTCTGAGTAGTGGGAACCAAATCAAGAGTTGCATTGATGCTCTCAATGCAGATGGCACACTTGCAGTTGGCATCTTTTCGGCAACCGGGAAAGTAGAAACTGTTAGAGTCCATGGTATTGGAGGATCTGGGAGATGAATTTGGAGTCATCGTTAGCGTTTTCATTGAGATTCTTGAATTCTTTATTCAGTTCTGGGGTTTAAAAATGATGGATTATTTTTGTTTTGGCTCTGTTTTTTCTTGGGAAAGATTTGCTTTTTGAAATTTGAATCTTCGTTAGAAAACGGTCATGTAGGGTAGGTAAAGTCGCGAGCGTCTTTGATTGCAGCCCACATCAAATCCTAGTCCCTTTGGCCCATATACAACCGATCTTGCTTTTGCGCTTCCCAAAATACCCCAGCTCAAAAAAAAAAAAGAATTGTTTGACAAGCGATTATTCATAATTTACATCAATATATGTCTTTAAGAAAGTTGAAAATTTTTACCGTAAATGTACTAGTTAAAATGATATAATAGTCGTACTACCGTTAAGATTTAATCTCAGCCGGTAATTCTATGCGCGACTATTCCTACTATATACGACAACTCAAAAGTAGTCGTACTAGTTAATTTACTAATCTACCATTAAAAAAATTTCAATACATAAATCATAATTTGTATAAAATTACACAAAATATACTATAAAAGTATAGAATATGAATTGTATTAAATTTAAATAATAAAACCACCAACAAATATGAATTTATTCAACTAAAAATCAAAATCACAATCTAAAGATCCGAAAAAGGTATCCTAAGTTGTGACATTTTCGAAAAAGGTACATTTAATTTTTACCGTCAAATTTTAGTACATTAAGTTAACATTGTGTCCAATTTAGGTATCTCGTGACACATAGCAGCTTAATTACGTGACACGTGTCACATTGGAAAAAATACGATCATCTTTATTACTTGCAAATAGATCATAAGTTTTAACAATATTACTAAATTACCCATATAAAAATATGTCTCTATTGAAAATAATTTATAAAAAATAAAAAATAAAATTACTTACAAATTCAAAAACCCAATTGAAAAGTTTATTATAGCAAATCGCGTTTTTGAAATTTATTTATCTATTTTATATGTAATAAAATGTGAAATATTTTTTTATATTTTTAAAAATATTTTTAAATTATATTAAACAATTTATACCCATAAATTACGAGAGAGTGATACGTGTCCACCCTTTCGTAATTTAATTATGTTTTATTTATTTTTCATATATACAAATTTAATTTAAAATTATATTTTTTAGATTTTTATATATTGTTTTGTAATTTAAAATTAATTTTAAAATTGATTTCCTGCATTTTTTTTCTTTAACCTTCTTTTATGTTGATTTTACAAAATAGGGTTGATTTATAATAATTGAAAAATCTGTGGTCAAATGAAAATTATTAAAATTTATTTTATTTGCAATTTCACCCATTAAAATTTTAAAATTTCAATGTGACACGTCTCACGTAATTAAGCTGCCACGTGTCACGAGGTACCTGAATTGAACAAAATATCAGCTTAATGTACTAAAATTGGACGGTAACAACCAAATATACCTTTTTTTCAAATTTACAACTTAAGGTATCTTTTTTGGAATTTTCTCCTTCTTCATCTTCTTCCAACTCTCATGTCCCAATTCTTCTTCAAACTCCACCAACAACCCCCTCTTTCTTCTTCAACTCACGTAATAAATTCTTCCCCCAACCCTTTAATTTCTATCAAACTTTATCACTTTCAAGTATACATAATCAATTTGAAGAAATTCCTATTTCCAATTTGAAGAATCCTAATTCCCAATTTGAAGAATCCTAATTCCTCAATCACTCTATCTTGTTGATCATCACATAATTTTCGGCTAATTCGTGAACATCATCGAAGTTGGAAGCTCCGGATCCGGAGCTTCCCGCTCTGAATTGGGGCTTCCATGGAAGCTATTCATCGGAGCTCGGATTTGGATCTTCCAGCTTCGATTTGGAGCTCAGTTCGAGCTTCTCCGTTGAATAAAAACTTTAAATTGGGATGTTGCTGGAGCTCCGGAAGGTCCGCCAGTGGTGGTTGCTGGAGGTCCGTTGGCGGTCACCGGAGTTCCGATGATGTTAACACTAATACAATTTTTCAGAAGAATATAATGTAAATTAACACTTCAGTCTAATTATAATTAATTATTAAAATTATCTTAATATTTGTATATCTTTTAAATGCAATTATAAAATAAAATTTAAAGAAAAACTTGGAGGGTATACTTGGTAAACACTCTAATGTACGAATATTATCATATTTTAACTATGTACGATACCTATCTCATAATAGAAAAATTCAACAATGTTTTTATGAGTTAAATTATTAGTAGTCAAAAGTCATATTAAGGCACTTCGTACTTAAGAAGTTTAACTTTTTAAAACGAATAATTTATCATTTACCTAGAGAACTATTGGAATGTTGATTAAATATTTTAAAACAGTATTGTAATTATAATTTTGTAACAAACCCCCTCCCCCGAAACATAATTTCGGACAAATAACTTGTACAGTAGGAAAAACTCGAAAATACTGTACAATTTTAATTTTAATACACTTATTTGTTACCATTTGATCTTGTTACCATAGAATGACTCTTATTTTCAAATATGATACCAATCTGACTCGTGTAGTCTAAATTGGGCCAACATGTCCCTTTACCAATTTTAAATTTTACTAGCAACAAGTGTACTAGTTAGGCCACACTCGCATTGATCGGCAACCAATTCTCCAACAATTAATGATTTGTAAAAATGTTTTATATCTTGGCCTTGTGTGATTACAAAAATGGTCCGAAGGGTTTATGACAATGTCCGGGAAACCCTCTTTGAACATCTTGCAATCAAGTAGTAGTTTGGTTTGATGTATTAAGTCATCCGTCATTGGGAAACAATGCATAAATGAAATACATGCTTATTTGTTTCCATTTAAATGATGATCATACTATATACACTATATGTTATACTGTATAATATACCCGGTTACACTACATCATACGGTTGAGAAGGAGAAACTGCATTATTAGTGTCACTACCATAAGCTAACCACCATGCATGCCACCGATACAATCATGAAAGAGTAGTTAAGAAAACATGATTCTAATTATCAGTAATGATCATTGATAATTATCTCAATCTTGGATAAACCAAATCTAATAACTACGTCAAGAATAAATTTATCAACTTATTACTTTAATAATTTCTATGAGATATGACAAAGGGCAGAGAATATCATATTCTAAAAGAAGCTATTATTGGTGTATGGTCTCTACTCTTGCCAAAAGAATAATTGATTTATCAAACTATCTCACATGTGGGCAGCCATGTAAACGGCAATAAATACAAAACATAAGCCAAAAAGAAAGAAATATATTACTCCTGACTAGAAGTCATTGCTAATTGACTTATCTAACGGATTTAAAGTACATATAAAAAAAACACACTAATTATTGTAGCCAAGAGGACACCACTACTTCCCAAACCTACAAAACACATAATTGAGACACATAAATGTGGAGTGATTAAGCCAATCGACAGGGAGATGATCAGATGAAATGAATTCTCAATTCGAGATATTATACATTTGCCTATTTCAATAAGATTGTTAATTTATTTTTCTTTGTTAAAAATTGACATGCTTAACATCGGTTTCTATTTACATAAATTGAGATATTATAATTTATTATGAATTTTAGTAGCCTTCAAATTATTTAGTATTTAAGGGACTGATTGGGAAGCGATTTACAAAACAGGCTATTTGAATGTACATTTCCCAATTCAAATCGCTCCCAATCAGCCCTTTAGTCTATTTCAAGGAAGAAACGAGAAAGGCTACACCTGTGATCGTCGTCGACACTTGACCACTACATGTTGGCGGAAAACTTGAGTATTCCATGGCAACAATCTACGATTTAATTTTATGTCTGTTTAGTAGGTATCATATCCCATCATGGCTAAACAGACGATAAGTTTCATAGATTACGGTCTAACAAACCGATATTTGCCGGCATCTTAAACACCTGGTGCAACTTGGAGGGCAGTACTCGTTAGCCCTACAAACTATGTCAACAGAAAGTAACTGCCAATCAACCACATGAGACTTTCCCTCTCAAGGAACATGCAACCAAAAGACATGATAAGTGGTTGCATATTTATTATGAACAAATTCAATAATGACATTAGGTCCCTCACGGGCCATAATAGTCACATATTCCACTGCCCCATGTCCCTTAGAACATGGAGTAATTTATGGCACTTTTCCCTCCTATATATTCTCACCTCCTTTATCCATTTCCTTCCCACTTAATCTTTTCTCAATTCCATATAGGTCTTAACAATTTGTCGACAGATAAAGCAAGTGAAAATGGATATTGAAATGGTAAAGTGTGAGTGTTGTGGGCTAAAAGAAGATTGCACTCAAGAGTACATAAGTGATGTGAAAGCGAAATTCGATGGGAAGTGGCTGTGTGGATTGTGTTCGGAAGCAGTGAGTGATGAAGTTAACAGATCAGGCAAGAAGAAGAAGCAGTTTGTGTGCATGGATGAAGCTGTTAAGGCTCACATGTCATTCTGTCGTAAATACAACTCCAATCCGGCTGTTCAGGTTGCGGACGGGGTGAGGCAGATGCTAAGGAGAAGGTCTGGCGATTTGTACACTTCGCCTACTTCCTCTTCCAAGAAGTACTCAAGATCAGTTAGCACGTCCCAAGTCGGAGATGGCTCCGGTGTATCTTACTAATAGGACATGCGGTAAGTATAATTTAGTGGTAATTCGTATCAAACTACTTGGACAGAATGTCAAACGTACATTTATTCTGAGAATGAGCTTTTATGGTCACAGACTCACAGTTTTGTAACTCTTTAAACTAAGCAGGTCTGATCATATGGAGTGGTAACGATATCATGTGTATAAATCTGTATAAATGTAGATTAATTGACATTTTCAATAATTTCCTTTTATCTATAGTTTCTCCCTCGAATCGGACACTATTACTCATGGACTACACTATTACTCATGGACTGCTATTTGGTTGATATATTATAATTAGTCCCTGTTATTCAAATGCATTGCACATGTCCTTTTCTGCATATTTTTGTTCCCACTTAGTGTACATGAAAGCTTCCGAGTTGATCAACCATCTTAGTTAATATTGTCCATAATAAGCACACTTAAATTATGATAATGGATGCAGATTTATTTATTTTTTAAGAAGAGAAAATTTTATTAACCGTTAAAATTGAACACAAAGAGTGTTCGAAAATCAGGCCACAAGTCCAAACGGATTACAAAGACAATCATCACAATGAAAACCAACAAAATACTACCACAAATAAAGGAAATAGAAAACTAAGGCACAAGGAGCTGCTGCTAGCCGCAAAACTGATACTGCAACACCACCATGCCGCACCCCCAAAGGGATTGAGCTAAGAGTAAAGAGTGGACACAAACCCAAAACAGTTAAATACTCCTCTAGAAATAGGCAAAAAAGAAACAAGGAGTGATTTACTGAAAAGGTACCCCGACACACCGCAAGTAGAAAGAAATGAGGAAAACAAACCTCGAAGGACGCATAGAGAAGTCGCATACACCACCCGAACTACAAACCAAACAACATTCAGTCCACCTAAAAGAGAAACGAGAACCACAATTCTAAACAAAGAAACTCAAAACATTCAGTTGACATAATTGATTTCGTTAATTAGTGAGTGATTTCGTTAAAGATGTGATTAGACTGAATTTCAGTTCCCATCAAGAAAATATGCATGTAAGTATGTAACTTACTCATATGGACTGAACATGTGTTTTAGATTGAG
>JAYMSP010002128.1:0-26111 GCA_036897095.1 Plantago elongata
ACATAATTTAAAAAATTATAGTCTAAACATTGTTCTTTACTATGTGAGTTTTGAAAACGTAATTTTCATTAGTTATTAATAATGATTTTTTAAAATTAAATTTATAGCAAAAAATGCGCTATCCCTAACATAAATTTTTGCGTCCGTCCCTGGATGTACTCTGACTTTGTGTCTTTTATAAAAGAAAAAAAAATCAGTTTTCATTAAACTTGAGTTGACTTATGTTAAAATAAATGATATTAATATGCAATGCTAATTGTGTATATTAGGTCATGATAATGAAGTAATATATAATGCATGGTAAATAACATGTGCTAGTTTTAAAATTGGTATAGTTGTTCAAGAGGCAATCATCGTTGAAGAAGTAATGCACTTTTGATTTAGTGTAGTTGTTTGATTTTAATTGAGATATTTGACTTTGCCATTTGTTTCACGATCATGAGTCTTTAAGCTGCCTGTCATCCAGACGAAGACAAACTGAACCTTCACCAGTTAGTAGCATCACCAACTTGCTAATTACAGTGTTTTGCTTTAATTAAATTCAGGTGTAACAACCCAAAATTAATTAAGATATATATCTTCACCTACTCGATAACAATACTCATTAGCAACTATCAAGTGAATCATCTCTATCTATATAGTTAATTAAGATATATAAGCTTCCAGATTCTCACTTCTCATGTTTCATTACACACTTACTAACTTATAAATAAATAAAACATTCCACTAACTAATTTTTTTATTATATCTATTCTTTACTTCATCATCATTTTATTCGATCTCTCTCTTACTTTATTATTTATTTATAATTTTATCAATATAATATTTTAAATAAATTATTAAAATATTAATTTACTTTAATTTAAAAAAATATAAAAAGATAGGAGTTTTTATTGAAACGGATGAAGAAATAGTACTTTATATATTTAAAAGAATGTATGTCAAACCACACACTAATAACTGAATAAATACTAAAAATTATTAATGTCTACTTTATAGGACCAATATATCATCTTAAAAGGATCTTAAAATTATAAGTTATAAATGTCCTAGCTAGTTACATGTTTATATAAATTCGTCATGTGGAACAGCAAAAATATGTGCACTAAGCCATCAACGACCAGGAAATTGACGAATTCGTAAGAGGCTGACAGCAATCCTTTGCTTTTTTACCCAAAAACCTGTAATCATTTAATACGGGGCTAATTCGACATAATGAAAGACAAAAAAATGACAAAATAAAGATGAATTTATCTATAGTACTCACGAAAATGGGGCAACTAATTAGAGAATTCGCGAACAGTTCAGTTTTTACTTGATTTAACAATGAACAAATTGTTCACGAACACAACTTTAACGAACAAACGAACTGAACTGTTCACGAATAAAAACTTAACGAACACTAATGTAAAAACACGAACAACTGAAAATCTTAACGAACTGAACATGACCAAGTGAATGAGTTGTTCGACGAATACAAATACTAAAATCTTAACAAATAAATGTTCGATAAACTTCAGTATTCAATTCGTTATGTCCGATAAACACCTCCGGGTCAAGTTTTAACCAGTAACATTAACATTCGACAACACCCACCTAGCATGCCACTGTATGAAAATGTAGGCATTACTTTCTGTAAATAATTGAAAAATGCTACTGTCACTGTTATAATATTTTTATATACCACTTTAGGGTCAACAAGTAGCTGGAATAGCTCAGTTGGTTAGAGCGTGTGGCTGTTAACCACAAGGTCGGAGGTTCAAACCCTCCTTCTAGCGTTTTTCTTCTCATATTTATGATAAAAGCTTTCAATTACAATGTAATATTGTGCTCAATTTTGATGGAGTTGTTTGTTATATTTGCATATTATTATAAAATATACATTTAACATTCGACCAAACCCTCTTAGAATTTTTTTTCTTCATATTTATAATAAAAGCTTTCGATTATAATGGAATATGTGTTGTACTCAATTCGATGGAGATATTTTTTATGTTTGCATATAATTATAATATATACTTAAAATCCAATTGTGTTATATGTATAAATTTGACGTGAATGTTTTCAATATTTTCATAATTTTATAGCAGGTAGCATTCGGTTCTATCATAATATGTAATTTTGATGCGATTTTTGATGTCTAACATTTGTTGGATTATACTTTCAATTGTTTATAACACTTTAATTCAATGCATGAGTTTAGTAAAATTAGCTGGTAGCTGATTAATTAGTTGATGTTGATTATATAATTTGTTTTTAATAAATTATGTTCAACAAAACTAGCTGAATATTTAGTTGGTGACTGATTAATTAACTGATATAACTGGATATGTAATTAATTTTTTTAATAAACTAACATATTTCGATTAAACTAGTTTGTTTAATTAGTTGCACGTTTATGTAATGAATTTTAAAAAACTCATTGAACTAAAATCAAATTGAAAAGTTAGTGGAACGTGACCAAATACAAAACCTTAATTTTCAACTTTAATTTTCCAGTAAGATACTTCCTTGGTTGTGGAAGAAACTTACTTTATACTTTCGAATAGACAAAACATAATATATATATTATGGATAAAATAGTATTCGTGTGGATCTTCAGGTTGATTTTAAAATTGAAAGTTGGACAAGGAATTAGGTTTGGTTTTGAATATATTTAATAATAAATTTGGCTCCTTGGCTGCTAAAAGAGTAAAAAAATAAAAAGTTTTGTTTGTAATATGAAAAATAATAAAATGTGATTTGTTTTTGTTACGAAAGAAAAAAAGAAATACAATATCGACTAATATTAATTATAGGAGTATTTCTTCACATTTGTTCATGATTTATCGAAAGAAAACACAACCATTAAAATATTATTATGAATTGCAGCTAGGGTGTTTATCGAACCGAACAAACTGAATATGGGAGCTTATCGAACGTTTGTTCATTAAAATTTCAGTGTTCGTGTTCGTCGAACAGCTCATTAACTGGTTCATGTTCAGTTCGTTAAGGTTTTCGTTTATTCGTGTTTGTTCGTTAGTGTTCGTTAAGATTTTGATTGCGAACAGTTTAGTTCATTTGCTCGTTAACGTTGTGTTTGCGAATAATTTGTTTGTTGTTAAAATCCCACAAATCAACAAAAATATTACAAATATAGAATGAAAAAGGTTCCTCAAAACCATATTTCAAAGTAAATACCACAATCTACATAATGCCATACATTTATCTTAAGAATAATATAAATTAATATGAGAGACAAGTCACAACTATCCAAAATAGAGTAAATGTATATTACTATATTATAATACTTACTATATTTTTAAATAAACTATATATTTATTTTAAATATATATATATATTGTTCACGAACAATTTATAAACTACCGAATAATAAATTCTATGTCCCTGTTTGTTTGTTAACGAACGTGTTTACGAACAGTTTAGATAGGTTAAATATCAAACGTTCGTTCAATAAAATTTTGGTGAAATTTTAATGTACTGCACACGTCCACTTGTCCATTTCTAAATTAATTTAGTTGAAAAAGCGAGACAAATCCAATTGAAGAGTAACACGAATAATGAATAATATACAGTCGGCATTAAGAATAATCAGAGTGAAGGTAAGTAAACGTGTTAACACTATCTAGCTACCGTAATTTATGTGAATACTTAATTCCACGATCTTGACCCACTTTTCGTTCTCTTGCAGTATGAAATACGTGAGAGGTCAACAATGACATGTTTAACAACTAAACCATCAATTTCACACGAATTCGTTTTATTAGTCTATGCCAAAAGTATAGCTATTTTATTTTCAAATTATATGAAGATGGTAGTACAAGTCATAGATGTACATCACAACTCAATTTAGAATAATATACGAAGAAGATGTGACACAGATAATGTAAGTTTCATTAATCTTTTTTCCTTCCTTAGATAAATATTATAATTTGTCATTCATACATGTATATTGATTTATTTTGATGACGTTTCATTTTTTTTAGAAGAAACCTTAAATAATTCACTTTAAAATACTAGTAATTTATAGATGCATATCACAATTTATCGTGTGCCTTATATGAATTATACCAATGTGACACAAGAAAAAAAGGTTTTTGAATGATTTTTTTCCCTCCTTAAATATGATTGTTTTCCCAACGATGTTGATATAATAAAGTCATACTAAATATTTGTTATATAACCAAACCTTAAATCAATTGAAAAATATATTTTTTCTAATGATTTTATGATAATCTTTTTTAAAACGAAATATAATATAACTTTAAAAAATAAATACAAAGCATAAGGCGATCATACATTACATCCTAGAGTACTCAAACAACCTATACTAGGAAGGTCAATTTAAGTATTTGAGTTCGCCAGTTCTTGCCTTTTTTTTGTTGTCAGTCTATCGTGACATCCAATCATCCGAGCCGGGGTTTGGCAATTGTCCCAGACATAAGCAGCTTCCATTCCACCTCAAACTTGTATATAGGTGTACATGAGCCCCGTATTATGAATTTTTGTTAACTAAATAAATTAATTATATTGTTCAAATTCAATCGTTATAATTCAAAAACTCTAACCCATTAGAAAAATAAAAATGAATCCTGCTCGTTTGAGTATTGATTTAAGTTGTATCTCACATTAACATCAATTACATCATTAGTATTTTTTTAAAAAACCAAAATAGATTTTTTTTAATATCTTATCCAAATGTAAATTTTTAAAAGATTAGAAAAGAAAACTATATTGTGTATGGGGAAAGACACAATAAAGACAATTTCACTTGATTAAAATAAAAATCTGTCAATTACTCAATTGACTGACTGACAGTTTAATCCCTCTCAACCATTTCTTCCCGATTCATCTACTCTCCAAAACCCAAAATCAACTGTGATTCCACCCAAATCGAACAATCTGCCTGCTCCTTCTCGAAGTTTAACCAAATGGGTCGCTCTAACCGATCAAAAGTCGCAATCTTGCTGGCTCTATTTCAGCTAGTTCTGGTTTCGGGTCGGTTCGTGGTGGAGAAGAACAGCTTGAGGGTGACGTCACCTGACAGCATCAAAGGAACTCATGACAGTGCTATTGGCAACTTTGGTATTCCGCAATATGGAGGAACTTTAGCTGGAACTGTGATGTATCCCAAGGATAATCGGAAAGGGTGCAAGAGCTTCGATGATTCTTCGATTTCCTTCAAGTCCAAACCTGGTGCCCTGCCTAGTTTTGTGCTTGTTGATCGTGGAGGTAACTAATCGATTCGATTTTCCCTTTTTTGTTTTGTATTTTCATTAACAGCTTTGGGGGAAGTGAGTTTGAATGTAGTCCTGCTTGATTAGTTGAGCTTGTGTTTATATAATATTAGCTTATTTTTGGAGGTTAACTCAGATATGGTAATTGATTTTGGGAGGAAAACAGGAGTTTGTATGTTTACTTGTTTGGGATATTGGGCTTTTGTTGAAGATGTGATGCTTACTAATTTTAGTTTATGACATTCTATTTTGGGGAAAATACCTGTTAGGGTTACCTATTTTTTTATAATTATGTTAATTCATTTTGGGGGATATGAGTTTGTGTATAGTTCTGTCTGAATATTTGAGCTTGTATTTGTCTAATATGATAATTTCATTCTGGGAGGATAATATATCTACTTGTTTGGGATATTGAGCTTCTGGTGAAGAGATGCTTACTAATTTTAGTTTATGGTTTGAGCTCAAAACAGATAGCTCATTTGGTCATGAGTTGTGCCACTCTATTTTTGGGATGTTGTGTTTAGGATGTTGGTGTGGCATTCTTTTTTTAGTTGATAAGGGGGTTTGGGTTGAGGTGATTTGCGGGTGGTTTTGATTATTGTTACTAGCAGGTGCTTGAATCTAGGAGACTTTATTCAGTTATTACCAAAGTATTGGTGATGAAACACATCGGCTTTTTTTATGAAAAGCGGATATAGTATGTTATCTGAAGGTGGTTATTTTAAGGTTACACATGACATGACATTGTCTTTGGCTTTTTTCCACTGTATATAGTTCAGTTCATAGAGTTCGAGGTTAGTTTAAGGTTACACATGTCAGTTTTCCTATTTCTTTGCTTTCTACTGGTTTTTACTTGGTTGATGAACTGTTTCTTGTTTTTTTTTCTTTTTTTCCTTTTTGAGAATTTGGTTCATGAACACTAGATTCATACATATAGAGCATGGGAATGTAGAGTTGGTATTTAGATTTTGTACTGATTGTAATTTTGTGTTTGAGATGTTGTGGTGTTTATCTAATCTTCAGCTGATCTCTATAACTGAAGTTAGTGTTCCTGGAGCTGTTATTTTGATAAATTTGACCTTTGTGAATCATACTTTTTGTTTTAGTTATTAAAGGGTTTCAGCAGTTATTTTTTACTTTGAAGATGTAATATTTTTTTGTTGGTTTAGTTCTTGAATCCAGCAAGACTGTGTTGAGTTCTTACTAGTATTAAATGTTTGTGCAGAGACATTTGGGCTTTCATGAATACTTTCTGATAGCTAATTTAGTTCGTAGACTTGAAAGAAGTTATTATAAGGTTATTCATTTGAATTTCTATCTTGTATTTTTGTGTGATTTCATTTGGTTGCAAACTCGAATTTAATTCACTTAGAGTAATGGAGATGTAGGCTTGATATTTGATTCATATTAAAGCATCGAATGACATTTTGATGAAGTTTCGCACTTTACTAACCAATCGGCATTGTGCAGATTGTTTTTTCGCCTTAAAGGTTTGGAATGCCCAAAATGCCGGTGCTGCTGCAGTCCTGGTCGCAGACTCTAGTGATGAGGCGTTAATTACCATGGATTCACCTGAAGAAGATCATGCATCTTCGAAGTACATTTCAAATATAACGATACCATCTGCATTAATCAGCAAAAGCTTTGGCGAAAAACTGAAAAGCGCTATTAATGGAGACGAAATGGTGAATGTGAATCTTGATTGGAGGGAAGCTGTTCCTCACCCAGATGATAGAGTGGAATATGAACTGTGGACTAATAGCAATGACGAGTGTGGCGTTAAGTGCAATATGTTGATGGACTTCCTGAAGGATTTTAAGGGTGCAGCTCAAATTCTCGAGAAGGGCGGTTACACCCAATTTACCCCTCATTACATAACTTGGTATTGCCCTCAAGCTTTCACTGTAAGCAAACAGTGCAAGTCTCAATGCATCAATCATGGAAGATATTGTGCTCCTGACCCTGAGCAAGATTTTAGCTCTGGTTATGAAGGGAAAGATGTGGTTACTGAGAATCTAAGACAGTTATGTGTATTTAGAGTTGCTAACGAGACAAAAAAGCCGTGGGCCTGGTGGGACTATGTTACTGATTTCCAAATTAGGTGCCCCATGAAGGAGAAGAAATACAACAAGGAATGTGCCGATTCTGTTATCAAGTCTTTAGGTAACTTTCTGTGTCTTTCTTCATATCTTTGTATGTTAAGACATTTACTAATGTATCTGCTTATCAGGGCTTGACCAGGGAAAAATTGAAAAATGCATGGGCAATCCTGATGCAGATGCTGACAATCCCGTTCTGAAAGAAGAGCAGGATGCTCAGGTAGAATTAGAATCGACTTCCTAGAAGTTATTTTGGTTGTAGTCTAGACATGTCTGAGAAAGTCAAAATTTGTAGATTGGGAAAGGGACACGTGGAGATGTAACCATTTTGCCAACCCTCGTTGTGAATAATCGGCAATATCGAGGTATGCTTGTGATATTATATCTACTTAATATGAAGTCACAGTATCATTATTTCCTATGTCTCATTTGCAGGAAAATTGGAGAAAGGTGCTGTTTTGAAAGCCATATGTTCAGGTTTCGAGGAAACTACAGATCCATCTGTTTGTCTTAGTGATGGTATGCTACTCCCCTAGTAATTCAGATTTCGGAATGTAGAATGACTCCTGATTAATCATGTGCACTTCTGATAACTCGATCTGCTGCTATTTTAATTACAGACGTGGAAACAAACGAGTGTTTAGACAATAATGGTGGTTGCTGGCAAGATATAGCAGCTAACGTTACGGCTTGCAAGGTACTACTTGAATCTAAATTCTTAGCGACTTTTGTCTTCTGCCTTGTTAAATTTTTAACACACTCTGCATATCCAGGACACTTTCCGAGGAAGAGTGTGCGAATGCCCTATGGTTAATGGTGTGCAGTTTAAGGGAGATGGTTATAGCTCTTGTGTCGGTATGTAAACAGCCTTTGGCTCTTTGTTTATTATATCCCCAGTATCAATAGGAGCTGCGATTTTATTGTGTTAATCTTAACTTGTGAAATGTTCAAATTTTCTTAATGCAGCAAGTGGTCCTGGGAGATGCAAGATCAGTAACGGAGGATGTTGGCACGAAAACAGAAATGGAATCACTTTCTCTGCTTGCATGGTTGGTTAATCTGTTCAAAATTCTGTCTTCAATTTGTTTCCGAAGCCAATGCATGGATTAGATGGACATAATTTTTCCATGTTTTTTCAACAGGACAATGACGAGGGAAAATGCACATGCCCTTCGGGATTCAAGGGTGATGGTGTTAAGAGTTGTGTAGGTATGATTATTTTCTGTAATGTGTTTTTTCAATTTTTGTGCCTTTAGTTTCTTATCAAGTATACGATAGACAACATTTATACAGAGGACTAAAAGTGTTTATATCCTATATCTTTGATGTACAGACATTGACGAATGTAGGGAGAAGAAAGCATGTCAATGCTCTGAATGCAACTGCAAGAATACATGGGGAAGTTACGAGTGCTCTTGTTCGGGTGATCTGTTGTACATCAGGGACCATGATACCTGCATAAGTTAGTTCACTAGCAACTCACGTTACTCGTATGATACTTTTTTGTAGGATTCGTTTCATTCTTTTTTTGCCCCAGGTAAGAGGAGTACAGAGGTGAGGTCTGCTTGGACTGCTGTTTGGATTATTGTGCTTGGACTGGGAATTGCTGGTGGAGGGGCGTATCTTATTTACAAACATAGGCTGAGGGTAAGTATACTATACTACATACATTTGGTGCTAGTTGTGCTATTTAACTGCTAGCTTCATTTATCTGTCAAAATTGTGGTTATCACATGCGTTATTTAGTTATAGTATAAGCTTGAGTCATTTAATTGCCCGTGGCAATTTTTTTATGAGACTGACATTCGGAAAATGGTGAAAACAATGTGCATATTGATAACTGAATTATGGGAAGTAGTCATATTACGATTTCACAAAGTATCTAGATGTGAGTTGCACACATCCTTATAATATTCACCTGTTGAATTTTCAGTCGTACATGGACTCGGAGATCAGGGCTATAATGGCACAGTACATGCCTCTAGACAGTCAAACGGAAGTGCCAAACCACACACATGAAGATCATGCATGAAAGTAACACCCGACGCCAAGGCCATACGATGCACCACCTGTTAGCGAGCAAAAGGGTGAAAGTAGATTTATACATAATTTGTGAAAGTTGGACTATAAGTGAAAATGAGAATCATGTACAACATCAGGGGGCCTCTTTAGGACAGCATTAGGTCGTAATATGTACAACATGGTGCCCTATAAATCATCGAAAATGTGTATCATTCGCTATGGCTGCTTTGATGTATCTTCATAGTGATTGCATGTTTCTTGATGTAGGGAGAGTGAACTTTGTTACTTGCAGCAGTAGAATTCTGGTTAATGGTTATGTGTTGGTGATGTTCAGATGCTCTTCTTTGAGCAATTTGTATATGCTTTCCACTTGTTGGTGTTCACTGTTCAGTTATATAATGCAGTTGTCTTGGAGACAAAAAATCCTATTGTAGCAAATCTTGTTTCTTAAGCTTTTTGCTAAAGCTGTACGTATTTGTATTCATCAATGCATTTCATAATGGTGTTTAAACGCAAGTCTCCTAAACCCGGACATGCTGATCTTTTCAAAATTTCACATTTTAGCCGAGTCGATGTTTGCAAGCAGGTAGCTCAAGTTTCTGTTTAGCAACTCATTTGACTAGAAGCAGCTCTTAAGGTGACTGATAAATTCGGTTGAAAAACTCTCTTCTCTTCTTTCTAGTACGAGCAAAATTTTCTAATTCTAATAATCCATTATCTATGTTCAGGGGGCACTAGTGTCTTTCCAAACTTATCATGTGGCACTTTTCGACACGTAGATAAATCGCGTTTTGAGAGCTCAGACAAGTAATAAAGCTAAATAGTATACTCCAGGTGAAAAAAATGAAATAGCAAGTTCTCGCATGACAGTACATAACTATTACAGTTTATGCCTCAATGTTTTCACTGAGAAATGTATACAGTTATACACCAACTCAACTAATATCAGTAGATCATATAATAAGAACATCATTGTATGTAACAGCAAGAATAGCCGAATGGGAAAAAAAGAATGTTGCTGAGGAGCAGATGATCACATACAAGAGAATTTAATAGATCGAATTTACAAACAAGAATGATTAGTCCTCATCGAATTCACCAGGAAAAATAGCTGATACAAAACATAGTAGCATGCGTGCAGCGTGCCAACAGACAGAATACTTTGGTAACTTATTCTCAGAAAATTCGCTACGCCAAGGCCATCATCTTTATCAGCATTCGGGGTTAGGAGTTGGGATTCTAATGTCAAGACCAAGGTCCATCCCATTGTATGCGATGGGGGAATACATCCAGTGCTCGTCAGAGCTCAAAAGCTGCAGGTACAGTAACATATTAGAACCGTTTACGAAAATCACTGCAAACATACCTGGTTTCTGTTCTTCTGGATATGTATTAGTATCTCACCTTTATCTGAAGTTGCAAAAATTTGACATACTGGACTGCCTCTTCAAGCATTGTGCTGATGTCAACCTGTAATGTCAAAGAACAATTTTTCAGCTCCGTGTTTTTATTGTTTGAGAGAACGTTCAATGTTCGATTATATCAGATGCCTACCTTAGTTCCATTCGGAACAAGGCCCTGCAAGACTCTCAATCTCTCGTTGATCCTCTCTCTTCGTTTCTGCAGATTGTCAAGAGAAAAATACCAATAGTAAACCAGAGATACTTCAATACGTGACTTTTCGCTGAACCAGTTTAAATATGAAGAACCTGTTTTCCATAACACTATGGAAACCCAGTAAAACAATGCCAGTTTCCAAGTAAAAACATTCAACTTTCTGTTTTAGCATGAAAATATTTAAAATCTCCTGTTGAACCAGTTCGTTTTCTTCCAAGACTTCGACTAGTATAGAAAAAACAATACATGATCATTACCCTAGCATAGAGGCTCTGGGGATCAGTCGCTGAACCTCTATTGGCTCGAGTCTTCCCATTTGAGTTGAGAGACCCTTTTGAACCTAAAGACCCTCCATTTAATTCATGCGAAGCATTAAAATTATCTTCAGAGCTACTGCTTGATTGCCTGCGAACAAGCACAGCCTTGCTTTGCTTACAATCATTATATTTTTCATTTTCATCATCATCTTCACTTTTCTTGATTTTCATACTTCTTTTGCTCCTTGGAATCTGCATTTCATTTACCACAAATAGTAACTTAATTCAAAACTAATAACATGATAAAAGCCAAAAATGTCAAGGAATAACAGAACAGAAGCATTCATTACATCTCCATGATTTCGAGGTCTTTTGTTGGACATCCCGGTGGGGCTGCTGACCTTCTCTTCATCCATTTGTTCTGGCATTGGTATTTCGAGTTCTCGTTCCAGCTGCAAGCTCTTCCCTCTACGGAAATCATCATGCAAATTTTCATTCGACTCCATACTGTCATTGCTCACATCCAGCTGGTTCAGGAATTCATCCTCTTGCATTACATTGTTATTAGTGACAAAAAATTGATGAGGCGTATTAGGATAGAAACTGTCAGGGAAAATCATGCCGCCATAGCCACAACCTTGCAAAAACAAATTGTTGGTTTCATTCGACGAGTAGAGCGAACTTTCATAAAAACCAACAACATTTGGGTTCGACTCCTGAGAGGCAGTGTAATGAGAACTACTGGTCAGTGCCTCATTCGGCAGTGAACAGTTATTAAGCAACTGCGCCATGAAATCTGCCTCGTCCGAACACATTCCATTGAATGAGCTCCACACCCCCTCGGATATCGCTTCAACGTGTTCCATTTTCTCTTCGTCGGGAGTAGAAGCTTAGAAGGGAGTTATTGATAGATGAACAGAAGCTACCAGATGGTTGGAAATGTTGGAAGAAGACATATTTATACTATTAGCTTCTGATAAAATAAACAGTTGTCACTATTTTACACAGAATGTTCAGAACTGATAGATTAAGTAAACAAATAGGCCCCAATCTGTCAAAATCAATAAACATTAAAGAAAGGAATCTCTTAAAGAAATGCTCTGAGTTACAAAAACCAGGTTACCTAATGATGAGCACATAATTGCAACCTTTCAAGCCTTAGAACAACAATTAAGGCTTTAAGCCGAATAAGATATTGGTTCATAATGCAAATATCAGCTTAATAATGATGTTCAGATTGGGAATCACACCAGCAATCTGCGAACGTGGCGGTCCTTTTCAAACTCCATGATATACTAAGAAGAGTGATATGACATCATCGAATGGATCGATACATACTGTCTGGGAACAGCTCTGCAATCACTGTTTTTCCAACTTCCAACTTGGCTCCTGTCCCCAAGGCTCCAACCTTTAAGAAAACTGTCTAGAACAGTCATCACCTGTGTACTCTCGTTCAAGAGCCGATTCATCGGCTTAGTGAAAATTCTATACTCTGACTACAGTCAGATAAACTCACTCAGATAGTTCAATGTGTCTGGTTTGTGGCCACTAGCCAGCAAATGTTGCACCTTTACATGTAAAGTCTAATGACATTCAAGGACTAGAACGTGAACTTGTTAAACAGGCTCTGAGTAACTGAGTTGAGGAAGAAAAAATCTTCAGCAATAGCATTAGCAACTATTGATGATGTTCTATTAGAATCACTGTTAAGAACAAGAGCCGGTTCAGTCCATGGATCACTTGCTCTATACTGACATTTCCTTTTTTTCGGTTTATTGGCAGATAGCAGCGTTAAGTCTAACGACATGTGACTAGAACACGAACTTGTTATCAGGCTCTGAGTTGAGGAAGCAAAAATCTTCGATAACAGCAACAACAACTATTGATGAAGTTCAAATAGCATCACTGTGGCTGTCCAGCCATGGATCACTTGCTTCATAGTTGTAACTTGTAAACACTATTGATCTCAATAGAACAAAAAATAGTCTCGATTGTAACACAGGGCGTAAACAGTGAGATTCTGCATCCTTAACTGAATCATCTTTTACCACTAATATGTAAACAATGACTACTTCAAGAGGTACCATCTTAACATATTTTCTATCCTCGTCATCAACAGCCCGATTCAGGAAGAACTTGGCATTACATCCATATCTTTATCAACCTGACCAAAAAAGAACAGAAAAAATCTTTAATGCTTTCTCTCTCATTGAACAATGTTTGTAGCCTTATACACAAACCAGGTACAAGAATGAAATGTAAGAGTAGTATCATAGAAAATGACCTTGATTAGAGTGTGTAGTAGTAGTAGTAGTATTTTATTTGAATTGAGCTCGAGTGGTCAATTGCGAAAGACTCAGCGATGTTTGTGCATCAAACACGCTTCTTCTATTCTTTATTCCGTATCGAATCGCCACCCACACTGACACTGACAGGAGCAGCTTCCTTCTCTCGGAGTGTTTTGTCGTGACCTAATCGGAGTGATTTTATATAAATGATCGAAACATATTAATTCAAGTATAAATATATTTCGATAATGTGAGTGAATTGACTATTCAATCACTCATTTAAAAATCTATCCAAGATCTGTATAAGTCTTTGTTCTCTTCAACTTAAAATTAATTCAGTTCAATTCAACTTAATTATAATTTATACATTACTTCAGTTCAGTAAATTTCAGTTGAGGAGAACATAGCTAAGACCGTCCACTGTGGACGATTGTGTGCATCGTTCCGCTGCGACCGATTCCGCCCACGTTGGGTGGTTGTGGAGCAGGCGTAGCTGCTCTACAACAACCAATCGAGTTAACGTTTGAGACTGGGCCCCATCGTGGGCCCAACCCCAAACGGACTAGACATGTTTTTTTATTTTTTACTTAATTTAAATTTCGTTTAATAAAAAAAAAATGTATACCAACAGCCATATTTTTTCGAGATCTATAAATAGACACTAAACTTCATATATTTCTCCACACTTCAAATTTCACCCTTCTTTCTCTCTTTTAAACTAAATACTCTTAACAACCTACCAAATATCACTTTGCTAAAATGTCTTCTTCATCACATCACTCCGAGGAAGAGGTGTTCATGTCTAATCCGGAGTCGGAATTTGAAAGGTCGGCATTCAAAGTCGTATTTTATAGTTCAATGATGTCAATGAGATTCTTCGAGACGGTGGTGCCGCAGTACTTTGCTGAGTTTTCTTCATCACAATCGAAGGAGAAACACACTCGCACATACATCAACTGAAAATGCGAGAAACATCATGATCAAATTATGGAAGATTACTTAATCGACAATACCGAGTACCCTCCAAAGATATTTCGCCGGAGGTTCAGAATGACGAAGCCACTGTTTGTGAGGATCGTTGAGTCGGTCTCCAACAACGATCCAGGCTACTTCAGGGCTGGCCCATATACTACTGGTCGCCAAGCACTCTCGAATTTGCAAAAGTGTACTACGACGATGAGGATGCTCGCATATGGTTTAGCTGCGGATGCTGTTGACGAATATACAAGGTGTAGTGAAACTTCTGCTTTGATTGCATTGAACAAGTTTTGTGATTCTATCCTTGCGGTTTTTGCACCACCATGCATACCTTAGCCAACGAAGAATACATCAATCAACTTCTCGCAATCAATGCCGGAAGAGGCTTTACGAAAATGATTGGCTTGATCGATTGTATGCATTGGAAATGAAAGAACTGCCCGATGACATGGAAAGGTCAATACCAAGGCAAAAGTGGTAAGCCGACGCTCGTTAGAAGTTGTCGCTTCACATGACACTTGGATTTGACACTCTTTCTTCGGAGTTTTAGGAAAATTTAATGATCTCACTGTTGTTGCACGTTCACCGGTGTTTGATGATCTTTTCAAAGGTGTATCTCCTCCGGTAAACTCAAAAGTGAACGGTCATCACTACAACATGGTGGACTACCTAACTGATGGGATTTATTCCGCTTGGGGAACATTTGTCAAGTCCATCAAAAATCCAGTTACTCACAAAGAGACCAAGTTTGCACAGAAGCAAGACGCCGTCCGAAAAGATGTTGAGCGAGCTTTTGGTTGTCTGCAAGCACGCTTCGCCATCATCCACAACCCATCGTTGACCAAAACAATCCCTCTTCTTTATAAGATTATGAATACATGTATATGCCTACATAACATGATCGTTGGTAAAAAAGACATACTTATCTCCGGGCCAAAACGTGCGAGAAGTATGTCAAAGAATTCAACAAAGACTCCGTCAACTCAGTGGAAGAAGACTTGTTCACCGGTATTCGATTCACGAGATGCTCTTCAGTAATCAACTCAGTTGAAGGATACATGCAGACTAGGTGTGATGTGCACATCGCACTCACTCATCAAGCATTGCAGAAGGATTTGATCGAGCACATCGGGAGGAAGACCGCTTAAATTATGTTTTCATTGTTCTAGTTGTTTCATTTTCTACTTTCGGTTCAATCTGTTTGTATTCGTATTATGTAATGTTTCATCATATTCCATTCGTATTGGATAAAAACTAGTTATGTGCCAATACAACTCGCTTTTTATTAGAAGTACAAACAGAAACAAAAACAACAACGGCAAATAACAAGAACAAGAACTTTGACAACAACAAAGCAACAACAATGACAACAACAACAACAACAACAACAACAACAACAAAAAAGCAGTCTTACTCCGACCTTCTACATATCGCGGTGAATGTCAAGACGCTTAGCTCTTCTGCGAAGCTCATCTTTGGTTCTTGGCGTAATACCAACAAGAACACTTCCATCATCAGTACACCTTCATCCCATACCTCCTTCACGTAAAGGAAACATCTATTTGCTCGGAACATTGCCCAATTTGGTCGACGTGAGAAACTTGATTCCAAATCAATTGAAGAGCACGATCTTCATTTTCCGGCCACCGCCTGGACATAATGTAAATGTCATTTTTCTTGGTTGAGAGGATAAAATGAAGGTTTGTTGGAAGAAGAAGATGAAGAAGTTGTGGTGGATATAGTAGAGAAGGGTATCTCTTTATAGTTGTCCAATTTATCTGTTTCAGAAATATAGCAGTTATTTTATATGTTTCATCAAAAGATAGCCAATTTTTTATCTGTTTTTAAAATATAGCCGTTATTCAATTTTTAAAATTCAAAAAAGAAACACGTCGACGATCGATACAGTGTGGAAATCAATCGTGGCGACATCGATTGCTCCGCAATCGCTCACCACGACCGATTTCCACGGTTATCACAGCGGACGGTCTAAGTCTTCCAAAGATGTACTTCCCAATTAACTCCTAAGTCCTAACAAACTATAGAAAGCCGCCCAATTTAAAAATTAAAAAAAGAAAACTAATACCATACATAAGATATTTGGTGATATTTATTTTACGAGGAAAACAAGCAATATAATTTTATTGTAGTTGGAGTGATAAAATTATTATTTATTTTGTCAATTAACTTAAAAATAGAATGTATATATATATATATGGATGGAACGGAGGAAGTATCATTTATCTACTTGTATTAAAGTTAAGAGGTCCGATTTATTAAAAAAAAAGAAGTTAAGAGGTCCGATGCTATTCTCTTAGGCAATTAGGTAAATCGTAATAGTAAATGGGAAAATTCCGAAAACGATATCCTAAGTTGTGACATTTTTGAAAAAGGTACCTTTGATTGTTATCGCCCAATTTTGGTACCTTAAGTTGACATTGTGTTCAATTTTGGTACCTCGTGAAACATGACAACTTAATTACGTGACACGTGTCACATTAAAAAATATAGAAATACGGTGGACCTAAACGTAAATACGATTGTATTTATTAATTGCAAATAGATCCTAAGTTTTTTCAATATTACTAAATTACCCCATATAAAAATTATACCTCTATTGAAAATAATTTATAAATATAAAGAATAAAATCTTCCATGATTGAATTCTTATACCGTTGTGGAGCTTCCAGATCCGGTCTGATGGAAGCTCCACGGACCACGACGGAGCTTCCAGATCCGATAGCTTGGGTGCTCCGTCAAGGATGAATCGCTTACAAAATTCAAAAACCCATAAAAACTTTGTTGTAGCAAATCGCGTTTTTGAATTTTGAATTTTTTTTATTTTTTTATATGCAATGAAATGTGAAATATTCTCTTATATTTTTAAAAGTATTTTTGAATTATATTAAACAATTTATACCCATAAATTACAAGAGAGTGACACGTGTCCCACCTTTTTTATAATTTAATTTAATTATTTTTTATTTTTTCATATATATTTAATTAAAATTATAATTTATAATTTTTCAGAACTTTTATACATTGTTTTTGTAATTTAAAATCAAAATTTCCCCTCTTTCTTATTTCATTTAACCTTATTTTATGTATAAAATAGAGTTGATTTATAATAATTAAAAATTATGTAGTGAAATTTGAAATTGTCAAAATTTATTTTAATTGCGATTTAACCCATCAAATTTTTTAATTGACACGTGTCGCTTAATTAAACTGCCACGTGGCAGGAGGAACCTAAATTAAACACAATGTCAATTTAAAGTATTAAAATAGTACAGTAACAATTAAATATACCTTTTTAAAAAATTATACAACTTAGTAAATTTTTTTCAAAATTTTCCCCAGTAAATACAACCACCGATAAGCTTTGATAAATGTGTAGATTGGATGTGAAAAGCAGGCCAACACACGACCATTTTAATTAATTTTTAGTAGGTACATGAATGGAATTATTGAAGATTGAGATATATAAAGACACTCGCAAATCGCAATGCATGAAAAACTATACTATACTTATCCCAACTACTTATAACAATATACACTATATTTGACAATGAGACAACTAATCCATAAGTTATCATATCGAATTAGTTGACCAATATGAAGTTAATTTTGATTTCTTCGATATAACTATATAATATATGAAAATAAATCAATTTGTCTAATTAAAAGTAAGCAATATATGAATTAATTAGTTTATCAAATAAATTACCAACTAAACATTTAGTAAGTAAACTTTATTCCAATTCTTACAAGTTTCAAATATGGTATTAAACATAGATCCAGATGCATGTGTGTGGTGAATGAAAACCATAGATTTCAGACACTAGAAACAAGGAACATTTTATAATCATCAATGATTATGGACCATTAGTACTAAGAAAGATCTGCCAGCACGTTCCGGTTGTTGATCTAATACTCTAGATATCATAATTTTTATTTGTATTGTTTCTTTAATAGGTGGTTTGAACCATAATCTAACTATATTAAAATTCGTAAAATACACACGTTATACCTTTATATGTACACCGGTATACTTGCTCGTGTACGTACACTTACACAGTTACACTTGCTCGTGCTGCAGTCAAGGATAGTGACGAGTGAGCATAAGTTTGTGGACCTACCTAGAACTCGAAATTTGTTGGAAAAATTAAATTTCGTTTAATATATGATTCACCACGTACCTAATGTATGTAACTTGAATAATCATGTCTTTGAAGTTTGAGCTCGCTAACTGTCATATGCATGACGGATTATCTATTACTAGCTAGGGACGGTTGATCTGTCCTAGTGCGGATGCGTCAATTCGCCGCTCGAACTGTGAAATATGTTTTGTTATTGGACATATATATGTTTATGTAATGTGAAATCCCGTTGACTATTTTTTCTTTGTCAAAGGAACCCATGTATGTAAATATAATCTGACCTGGAGAATCTTTTGATAGTATTAAATCGTTGTTAAACTAATTTAGAGTTTGGACAGTGTAGTACAACTGTACGAGTTGCCGCATAGCATATGGGAGAGGATTATACATATATATATATATAATACGGAGTAATTTTATAATAATTTGATTATTAATCAATTAAAATTCAATTCTTATTTTTAATTTCTTTCTTCATCTTCGCCTCTGTGTATATTTAATTGTTATAATGTTGTTCGTCGAATTGTAGCGATCGATAACATGAACCCTAAGTATCAAGTATATCCTAACATTTTGGCTAATTGTAGGATAACTAAAACTCATAACCTCATAACATGGGACTCTAAGCCAATATATTTTGTTTTGTCCAACCAATAGATAATCACAATTATGTGTGATCAACTAATTTATATAGTATAGATCAACGAAATAGCAAATATGGACAATTTTCTAAAGTATTAATTACAATATATATATAACAATGTACATGGTATACAATTAATTGTCAACGCAATACAAAAATAGTTTTAATCGTTATTTATACGATTGTCAACAACTATTACTAATCTTATTCCGATGATTATTTCTCCGATCCATTTATATGTGATGTCAAAATATATAAATAAAATTTTAGTAACATATATTTAAATGATTGTCAACGGTAAATATACTACAACTAGTCCTAATTTGCTGATTTTATCACATAAAACAGTAGTTGACTTTACTTGAGATAAAAGATACTCCAATTAAGTTCATGTTCTTCCCACTAAAGGATAAATTAAAAAGAAGAAAATAGTGTCAAAAAAGCATATTCGAGTAAATATCCCTTTATCCGTGAAATAAAGTATCGGTAACTGATTCGGTTTATATCTGGCTATTATAAATTAAGCTTCGTGTATTACATTAACTTCCATGATTAGCAAAGTTCAAACCTCAGTGTACTGATTTAGAAATTTTAATTTGGATGTCTCTAATTTTCAGACCGTGCTCGATCTTGCATACAACCCAACACTTGAACAGTCTCCATTAGATCACTTTATATTTGTTTATTTTTGGATTTAATTCACTATTGTAGCTAGTTGGATATATATAGATATGCAATAAGTATTTTTCTTTGGGTCACAACTATTGAATTAAGTCTTTATATAGATTTGTAGTGATTTTGTGACTCTTCCGAATACAAGTTGAATTTGAAAATTTCAATTTAAATTGTATTATTATAAAAATTAAAATTTTCTCCATTCAAATCATATCTCAAACAATTCTAAGTAAACAATTGCATTTTATCACAAACATCATCGTTTTTCATGAGGGCTAGATGAAGAAGCATACGAGGAGAGGTTGAATTTGAAGTGCTAAAATATGAGGCAGCTAGATTAAGTAGATTTTAATCAATCGATGTCTAAGGCAATTGTACAAGGACTTTCGTGTTTAAATTTCACTCGATTTTGTGGATTTAATATGTAACATTTCTGACTACTGCATTTGGAAACATTGCTAGTTTTACATTTTAATCAAATAAATTTCATGTATAATTTTGTTCTGACCATATCATATTCCATATGAATTTTTTCTTTCTAAAGAAATGGTAAAATGGAAACTAGCTTTGTAGTAGTGTTATCAGACGGTCTGAGTTGAGTATCTCATCGCTCGAGTTAGGCTCGAGCTGTAATGAGATCAAGTTCGACTTTTCTCAACATGATACGGAAACGAGTACAAACTTAGTCTAGTACTTTAAGTAGAGCCCTACCCTATTCGGTTCGAACAAAATAAACCCAAGTTAGGGTTGAACTCTTCATCAAACGAGTCGACACCACATATATTACCATTAGCTAGTTGTCAATAAAAAAACCCTGAAATAAGTCATTTTGATTAGTATTGGACACTATGCCGAATTGGTTACATTCTGATTTGTAATCATGTAAATACCTCTGCTCAATTCATATTAATCTGAAATTTTAATCTTGACTTTTCACCAATTCGAACTCTCAATCTCCAAAGCATTTGATTGCCATTTCTCTTATATCACTTATTATATTCTGGTGAAGGCTTATGTGATTTGATGAACTATACTTGATTAAAAATTGTGGCTGTTGATATATCTATTTCAAGAAAATAGATGATTACGTTTAGAAGATTAGATTGATCGATAATGATACTTTATATGAACAAAACTGGAGGACATCTGGTAATCGCAATCAGTCAATCACACGGTTG
Source organism: Plantago elongata (assembly GCA_036897095.1). Classification (NCBI taxonomy): domain Eukaryota; kingdom Viridiplantae; phylum Streptophyta; class Magnoliopsida; order Lamiales; family Plantaginaceae; genus Plantago; species Plantago elongata. The sequence goes on from JAYMSP010002128.1 coordinate 21,155, forward strand.
TAAGTATAAAACAAAAATAAAGTGTGCTTACTCAAATTAAGCACTCAAATGTAATCCTATATAATAATAATAATCTAATCAGTAGTTAGTATAAATAAACAATTAAACACACAGAATCATGGTTAGCACTACTATTATCAGAATCTAATCAGGATTGTTGCTTTCTTTATATTGGAAAGTCATCTTTACGAGTTTTTTCAGCTCCAAAACCTTGAAAGGGAATATATATATATACAAATCTTTTAAAATTTTCAAATCATTAATTATTTTCTCAACCATATTCAAGCTATTATGAGATATAAGTTGATGTTTTTTACATAAAGAACTAACTAGTCCCATTATTACAAAGCTTAAGGAAAGAGCGATTTTTATATGAGATATGGAAATTTCAAATTTTTTTTTTAGGGTATGTAGATTTTTATGCAGTATATGTGAATTTTTACGTACTGTATGCAGGTTTTTATTTAAGATCCGTGTGTTTTTATTATGCTTGTGAATTTTTGCGTACTGTCTATGAGTTTTTATTTAGGGTCTATGAATTTTAAGTTGTTTGTGGGTATTTATTTAGGGTTTGTGAATTTTTACGCTGCATGTGGATTTTTATTCAGGGTATGTGGGTTTCAATATAAAAGAAAATCTGAAATTTTTATATCTAATGGAAAAAATCGCTTTTTTTCTAAACTATTTTTCTGATTATATGCTTAAAAGTTGATATGAATCCTGAAATTGGGAATTGCAAGTTAGCTTTAACATGCTTGTGAGTTAGGCAGAGATAGATTAGTGAAATACACCCATCTCAGAACTAATTACACATGTTCATTTATACTTATCTCAATACAAGTATTATATATTTTATTCTTTTTGACAATGTACATTTATTTCTACTATTATTTATAATGCACATTAATATTCATATTTAAAATTAATTTTATCATTTGTTTTAAAATTTAAAGAGGTTTTAGGGAGTATATAATAATACGTATTATTATATTCTTGTGTGAAGGGTTTGTGTTGTAGACTTGTGGCTAGACTTGCACAAGTATCAAGATGTATTATGCATGTGTCGGGTGGGTTCGTGTGTCATTTATTAAAAAATTAAAGTCGTTACATCGTGTTAAGCACGGTGTCCATATAATTTTATACGTATATCAGGTCGAATATATGGCTTTCATTTACATTCTTTATACAACTATAATCTCACTCGGTACTTAGTATGTTTGTAACTGATAAATTGAAATGAATAGGAAGAGCACGAACATTTGGGGAAGAGATTTTGTCATCTCCAAAGCACAAAAGTGTTTTTCACATTTCATTGCCCGCAGTATAATTTTATTCTCCCTTTCTTTTGCCGAAATTAATTTAGATAGTACATCACACATCCACAATCCCAGAGTCGCAATAATTATAAAGTCGAATTAGAGCAACAAGTGATATTCTAAAGAAAAAAAAGTTTGTGTATGTCGATTGCTTTGAGTAAATACACAAGATATTCCATGGTGAGTCACTTTTATCAATGTCATCAGGTTACAGAATCACTTCAGGCAATGCATTTAAGCAATAAAGAATAAGAGCAAATTTACTCTGGAGTCTGAACAACAATGTAATACCATTCACAATGAATCATCGTGACTGATGACCTAGTAGTGATTATTGATAACTATTGCAGTCGAAAATTCTGTTCAATGAATCATTCAGACGATCATGAATAGTATTTTTTATTTTTATTATTTTTTAATTTTTTTTTAACTAGTTTAACATATTCTAAAAGTGGTTGGAAGTTGAAATTAATCAAATTGCATATTTTAAAATAAATTTTAGAATTTATTAAGATGAAATTAGACGGTTACAACAATAACAAGAAGAACAACAACTAAGAACAAGGACATTACAATTCTAATACATGATTGAAGTGAAAACAAACAACAAGCTACAATATTAAAATCCTAGACGAACTTAAACGAAAGCACACAACAACAAACTAGAACGAATCAAAGGTCGAACTCATCTTTGAGGCTCTGCAGGATACCCATCTCCATTGGTGTTAATGATGGTTTCTCGCTTGGCCGAATCATCATTTTGTATTTCTTGAAGTTAGTTTGATCATGGTTGCTCAAAGCTAATGTTTTCACGTCCTCAGACTTCCTTTCGGCCTTCTGTCGAATTGCTTCAATCCTCTCTCGCTCAACCTGAATCATGTCCTGCTCAATAATAAGTCGTGTCTGCTCAAACTGCCTCCTTTCTTCCATCCTTAGTCGTTCCATCTCAAGCCTCTTCTCCTCAATTGTGTTCATTACTTAGAATGATTGAGACAAAGTTTACATGGCGGAACTTCCACTAGTCCCTCCTTGCTTTTGAAAGGCCTTCGCCTTATCACGACCATCTTCGATATAGTCTCACTTCCATCATCACTCTGCTCGAAACCCCTTTTAGTACCGCTCCCACCACCACTTTCCTCAACATCAACATGTTCGTCTTCATTACCTTCACCTCCACAACTCGGTTGCACTATGTAAGTCGGAGCGCTAGTGAAGCTTGAGAAATTCATTTGAGATTGCTACTGTGGGTAGTCTCTCATCTCGTGCCAACAATGTTCAAGATTGAACTTGTTATTGTGCATATGCTTGTATAGCTTTTTTGCCAGGCGAATAACATCATCCTCATTTTGACCACTTTTACCACCAACTTCACGATTCACATCGTCATAGGCTGAGACAAAGTGGTTGACCTCTTCCTTCATTCGAGTCCATCTCCCACGTAGTGAATTAGCCATTCGGATGCGGAGGCCGGTTAGTGGATGGCCATCTTGAAGGGTTTGATCACAAATCTTCTTGACATCAGTGAACATGTTGGTATGCGTCCGGTTAGTGGCTTTGATCGGATCCTCGCTCAAACTCATGAAGATTTTGATGAGAGCTTTATCCTCATCTTCAGAGAATGTTAGATGCTTCCCCGACTTTGCATTTGGATCATCGGCTGCTTCCTCTACCGCATCGGACGTGCCCACTTTCTTCTTTGCTCTCTTCTTGCCCTTTCCTTTGATTGCCACCGGTGGCGGTGGTGGTGAAGCTTGAGTCTCCGGAACGGAGTCTAGAATGTGTTGGGACATATCAACGAACATAGAACTATCGGGGGCGGGGGGGGGGGGGGGGGGAATCGATTGTAGGCTCCGGTAGTATCGTAGGTTGGTGTTTCGTGGAGTTGTGCGTAGTATTGGTTTAAAAAGGCCGGTATTCGGTCCGACATACCATTCATAATCAAGAATTGGTATGTAGGATGATCTTGATAATTCGGTGGAGTGTAGGATTGCGGAGTGTTTGGGGTGATGTTCGAATGTTGGGAGTTGAGAGTAGACATTTTAGTGTTTTGAGTTTAAGAAGTAGATGAGAGAAGGGGAAAATGAAGTGTGAAGAAATGAAGTGAATTATGGTTGTATTTATAGAGTTCGAAAAAAATATAGCCGTTGGAAATATATTGTTTTTTACTTATTCTGATTTAAAAAAAAACATAAAAAATGACCGTATTACCGTTGGATCCCCAAGCAGCCGAGAGATTGACCGGCGGCCTAACGGCCAGCCAAGAGGGCTCCGTTGGAGCGTCTACGGTCGGCCGTTATGGCCGACTACTCCACTTGACCACTCTCTCATTGGGAGTGATCTAACAAATCTTTTTAATGGAAGAGTGATCCATAATATTGATATTCAGCAAAGCTCCAACCACAAAAATGCATTCAACAGTTTTGGACTCATTTCAATCTACGTAACAATAGTCTCTAGTAATCAAAACTCACACCTTGGCACTATGCTTCTCGCTAGGGGTGTTTAACGGCCTAAACGTTCATAAAAATTTCACGAAAATTTCAGTCAACGCTCAATTCGTGTTCGTATTGACTTGTTCGAACTATTCGCGAACACGTTCGTTAACAAATATGAACAAAAAAATTATTGTTCCGTCTTGTTGCGGAAAAGTATGAGGATATCAAGAGGGTAGGAATGATGACCGGGATGGATAAATTTCGTTCTCATGATTCGCTTCGTGGAAGATGGGGGTGGCTAAGAGATGACACAAATCATTAGATTATTTGTGTGGAGCGTGCTACTGTCATGCTCGGCAATCAGAGTGGCTACAGAGAATCCGATGTGCGTACACTGCCCAAGAACTATACAGAGAGAAATCAAAGCACCACAACTCATTCACGGCGTTCAAACAGTGGGATGCCATGAAAGCATACCCATCATGGGAACTCAAAATGAACTTGGAGGAAACCATGAAGAAGTGGGTACCAACTGGGGAGAATGAGTTTCAGGGTGACGATGTTGATGTAGGTAATCGACCAATGGAATCAGCAGGTGCAGGTGGCAGTAGGGGAAGTAAGCGAAACCGGGGTTATTAAAGTGCGGCAAGTATCAAACGTCCCATTGGTCATGATAAGGCCAAGAAGTTGGCTAAAAATGTCACTTCCGGTAACTCTTCAATGGATGCCTTGGGCGAGGGAATAACCGGCTTCACTGAAAATTATCCCCAATTCCTTGAAGTTGAAAAACAAAAGTTGGAGCTTGCCCACGAGAAGGAGGAGCGTAAGGCAAAGGCGAAGATGATGGACACGTACTTGGCACTTGTGAGAAACTACGACAACTTGCCCAACGAGGCCAAAGCACACTTAGATGCACTTGGCAAACAGTTGTTTGGATCGGGCTAATGGTGAAGGATCACTTCTGTAGTGTGTCGAGTTTGTGTTTTTACCTTCTGCAGTTTGTTTGTATTTTACTTTCCGTCATGTGGCTAGTTTGTAATTTACTTTCCGAAGTGTAACTTGTTTGTAATAAAATCAATGTGATTTTGAATTTGAATTTGAATTTGAATTTGTCATCCATCTCGTGAATCATCTTGTCAGCCACTTTAATTTTGTCGGGAATCTTGTCAGCCACTTTACTTTGTCAGACATCTTATCTTTATATTA